>JAUMHP010000040.1:21837535-21852066 GCA_032361065.1 Enteromius trimaculatus
TATATATATATATTAGAATATTACATTTAGAAACTCTTTGATATGCACAGAATTGTGAAGAAAAAGAGATAAATTGTGGGATGTTCACCGGTGGGTTTTTCTCTGAACACCTGATATGTTTTATTCCAAGCACACACGCACACATGTTGGTTTTTGTGGTTTATGCGGACTCTCCATAGGTGTAGCCTAATGGTTTTTATACTGTACAAACTGTATGTGGTATTGTCCTACACTGACCCTACACCTAAACCTACCCCTTACTGGAAACTGTGTGCATTGTTAGACTTTCCACAAAAGACTATTTATTATGTTTTTTAAGTCTTTTGAATTACGGGACACTGAAAATGTCCCAATAAAACACCTACATATTGTAATACCTATCTCATTCCCATGTCATTATACAAATTTGTATACTTTACAAATTTATTATTTATTAAAATGCAAATTAAACCCGCACACACATAAAATAAATAAATAAATTCATTTTCATGTTTTAAATGAAAAAATAAATTTATCTGTCAACTCCAGTGTCCTTAATGAATATAACTTAATATATATATAATATCATATTTTTTTCTTATTACAGTCTCTGAACGCCTAAGCTGTGTTTTGACTTTACACCCTATAAAAATATAAAAAACTAAGTTTCAGAAACTAAAAATGTGTGTATGTTCATAAGACTAATTGTTCTTGAATTGGGGTTGAATATATTAATGAAACAGATCCATAAGGTCCTTGTTGTATATGATTATAGGCCCTGGAGGTTCATTTAGGGAACAGCCTAAAGACTGATGACCTTTCCGTGCTTGGCGCTCTTGCCTGACCTTTCAGTGTAACCGGACCTCAGAAGCTGAGACTGTCCAGCATTACCTGATCCACAGCTGTAGTGATACGACAAAACACTGCTGCACACCTGCTCAGGTATCACTTTGAGCTCAAGAGCAGGTGTGGCAGAGAGAGAAAGAGAGAGAGAGGAACAAGAATAAGATATGAAGTCACTCAGAAGGACAGATCTGTAGCACTATAGTGAGTCACCTTCAAATTATCCCCTTCATTTCTCAATTTCTCAAAAGCTAATTTCACAGGCGGTTACTTGGATTTGGACTCGCTGGAAAATAATTCATTCTTCATTCACTCTGACAAGGATTAATCCGACTGAGGGCCCTGGATTCCCAGTATCACTTTTTCACCTCCTAAGTGGATCGGTGTCACTGTCCAAGATGGAGTGAAGATGAGAGGACGAGAGCAGAGTCATGGCTTCTTCCCAGACAGCAGGAGAGACGGAGCGGCCCGTTTCACAGGGAGGAAGCCGGCAGGAGAAGGTAAGGGAGCATGACCGCCAGTATTTCATGTCACAGTGTTTGCGGGTGTCCTTGTGCCTCAGACACTTTTAAATTATATCAAGGTTGACAAGGTGGGTCTTTCACAGCAGCACTTTCCATCATGCCCTCGCAATGAATGCACACGCATGACTTGGCTTTCAAAACATATCTTTCCAATACATGCTTTTTTTGTGCTGACATTTCTTTTTTTAATGAAGTGTGCCTTTTCATGTAAATATAAAAGTTCTATTTATTTATTTGTTAACACACTAAAGGTCTAAATGTGCTTCTGTCTGTCACACTAAAATGGCTTCTTGCATGTGACTTACACTAAACCGGTTTTGATTTGGTGGACATTTATTACTTATATTTCAAAACCAAATAAACTTGCTGCTTATTTTTTAATATTCTAAACAATAATAGATTATGCCAAACAACTTTTAGCAGCAATTGTTTTTTTTGTTTGTTTCTTTGTTTGTTGAGAATTTAAGTCTTTTAACAAAACTTTTCTTCTAATCATTAAAAAAAAAATTATACATATATATATACAATTTAATTTAAGTATTACTAAAACCATACTTTTTGTTCCCCATAAGTATACACTACTGGTCGAAAGTTTGTAATAATTTAGATGTTTTGAAAGCAGTCTCTTAATTGCATTTATTTGATCAGAAATACAAAAAAAACTGCCATATTATGAAATTTTATTACAATTCAAAATAGCTGTTTTATATTTCAAACAATTTTTCAGCAGCCATTGCTTCAGTGTCACATGATTGGAAACAGTTGTGCTGCTTAATATTTTCATAAAAATGAAACACTACTATTAAAAAATTGGAGGTAAGAAAACCATAGGCTACTTTTATTCAGAAAGGATGCACTGCAGTGAAAAAAACCCATATTGATATATTAACAAGAGATTTCTATTTCAAATAAACACTTTCTTTTGCATTTTGTATTAATCAAAGAATAAATAGAGCCATTTTCATAATACAAGGTAAGACACCAAATAAGAAATGTTTCCTGAGCAGTAAATCAACATATAATAATGATTTCTAAATTTCTAAATGATTTCTGATGCTGGAAATTCAGCTTTGCATCACAGGAATTAATTCAATTTAAAACATATTAAAATAAAAATAAATTTTACTGCTTGTACTGCATTTTTAAGCAAATAAATGCACCCTTGCTGAACACAAATGACTTCTTCCAAAATCATGACTTTGACTGGTCGTGCAATCCCGGGTATAATCATATTTGTCGTTGTTTTTAGGATGCAGTGGAGGACGGCACTGAATCTGGTGCTCTCGAGTTGGTCTCAGTCACAGAAGAGGACCTTCCTGTTGTCGAGACACCCACCACCTTCAATGTGAGCTCCTTCAGCACTCAAAACAGCTACTCCAGTCACTTCTACGACCCAGACGCGCAGGACCCTCACGTTCCCGTCGAGCTGCCCGCCACGGCCTCCGCTCCGCTGCCTGTGTATAAAACCCATAACATTCAGATCCCACCCAGCCCAGGGGTGCCCGTCATCAAGGTCCAGCCCTTCTTACACGGTAAGCAGGCTTCTCGCTGTGTCACCTTGTGTAAGTACAATCTAAAATGGCTTCAGGGTGTGCTTTACACGGCCAGTTACACAGGGGTTAGAGGACAGACACTCGAGGTGCTAACAGTGATCTAATCAGTCTTACTCTGCTGCCAGCTCTGGCCTTCAGCAGACTGATTTTATTCAGCCGTTTCTCTCTCTCTCTCTCTGTCTCTCAGGAGAAAGACTGTCAGACTTGAAGTCCTTGTGTTGGCCGTATGTGTCTCGCAGATTGCTGGGTCTGCTCATCATCTTGGGATTGCTAATTGTCTTGATTCTGATTCTAGGATTAGGTTTGGGAGGTGAGTCTGTGTTTTTTGTTGCAGTTTGGGAGCAAAACTGTCCCCCAGTGGTTATTTAAATCTGATCGAACATTAGGTATCTTAAACAAGAGAAGTCAAAAGAAATTCCCCACCTTGAAAATAAAATATATGTGTGTGTGAAGGTAAGTGAGTATCCTCCTTACTAATGAAACTCATCTTGTGCAGCCGGAACTGTAAATGTTTAATGAGCTCCACCCTGCTCTGTGACGACAGCTCTCTGCTAACAGATGACTTCTTTTAGAAGTGTGTGTGTTTGTCACCATCTCTTTTTCTCCAGTGGGTCTGAAGAGTTGCTCAGGGAAGTTCCACTGTTTGTCGTCGGTTCAGTGTATCAGCAGAAATGCTGTGTGTGATGGAGTCAAGGACTGTGGAGATGGAGAAGACGAGCTCAACTGTGGTGGGTTGACCTTAAAATCAACGTATAATCAGAATCAACCGGATATTGGTTCAGTGCACGTTTCTGTTGATTCATACACTAAACGCCAGTTTTTCTTCTACGATCCTCTCTCTGTGTCTCTCTCAGTGCGTGTGAGTGGCAGGAGCTCTGTGCTGCAGGTGCTCAGCAGAGGCTCATGGAGGACCGTGTGCTCTGAAGGCTGGGACTCTCATCTGGGATCTGCAGCCTGCAGACAAATGGGATACAACAGGTAGAAAGAATTACAATGTACTCTTAGACAGCTATATTCCTCTGGTATATCTGGTCATAAGAAAAATGCAAAAAAAATTATATCCAAAGCGGAAAAAAAAAAAGAGTTGAATACATGCACATCAACACTGGCAGTGAACAAGCTCTTCATTTGACCATATGGCTTAAAATGTTTAATGCATTAAATTATTTTTCTGCTTTTGGAGATCTGGTTTGCTGACTTCTTCAGACTTTTGTGATTGAGCATCCTCGTTAATAAATCCAAATATGGCCAAGAGATTCAACTGAACTAAATGATTCTATTTAAAAAAATGACATTCTGTACATTTTTAAATTCTGCTTTTAAGAGCTGAATGTTCTTCAGGGTTCCCGCTCTTTTTGACCAATGAATGAATGGCCTTTCCAGCCGTTTGTGAATTATTGGATAAAGATTAAGGAAAATCATCTTTTGAAAATATTGCATACTGTAAATGATAACTAGAATTTCTTTTCATTATTCATAATAAAAAATTAGCTTTTTTTGTGCATGACTTTTTTGTGTACACATCATCACACAAGTATTTTTGCCTTGTTTCTAGTAAAAAAAATACTATAAATATGCATTTAAATAAAAAGATTTACTACATAAGTAAAATCATTATCATTCACAATGCCTGCTATTTAAGGAAAATTCATTTCCCAGAGCAAAGCAGGGATTTTCCCTCCCTTTTAAATGCAGAAATATGGTGATGCTTTCCCGGTGTTCCCGGTGGCCTCATTACTTGCATAGTTAATCCAATTAAAATCAGTCTGCCATTAAATGAAAGAAAGAAAAATCATCACTGCAAACGCTGTTTCACCTCAACTAGGTCAAGATGTTACATTTAACATCTGCATTCTTCTGTCTGTCTTTTAATTTTAGAGGTCTGTTCTTAATGTTTGGCATCTCTGTAGTCGTTGTTTTGATAAGAAGAATGATTGAATACAGTCCCTCAGGCCACGTCTCCTTATTAAGATAACCAATCAGCATGTCTAAAGCCAATAGCTTTCATATTTTTACAATCAGCAACTTCTGAATGAAAGAGAAAATAGCACTTATGTTGGGCATATAATTATAAAACGATATCGATGTGAAAGAACCTTTGCTCTTGCTTTACTGTACTTGTTTTGATTTTACAGCTAATTTACACTTACCTTTTCTGATTGTATCATTTGACTAATGATCTTTTGTTGTCCTCTGTCTGATTGTAGTTACGTGAGCTCTACTGATGTTCCCATCTCCTCCATTGAAGCAGACTTTCAGAATAATCTAGTGGCTCTTAATATCAACCAAACAGGCCTTCAAAACTTCAAACTCCAAAACTCTTCATACCTCAGGTAAACCTGCTTTATACTCTGACAGAATGTAAAAAATGTAGTTTTCAGTGCTCCAGACTAAACTAAATGGTCACAAAATCACCAACATAATTAGTTTATGAGAATAAAATAGAAACATATATATATATATATATATTAGACATATAAGGGCAGTTTCCCGAACAGGGTTTAAGACTGGAAAAAGCTTGCACTGAGATATTTTAAAATACATCATTGCCATTGTTTGGTCTTAAAATGCTCACAGATAATGCATTTTTGTAAGACATGTTTCTAAAAATTCTTAAATGTCCTAAATTAGCAAAGGTCTAGTCCTGTCTTAATATAATTCCTAACCGGGAAACCGGCTAGGTTCCAAGTTCGCCAAATAAACAGAACAGATTTGGATAAACTTAGCATTACATCACCTGCTCACCAATGGATCCACTGCAGTGAATGGGTGCCGTCAGAATGTGAGTCCCAATAGCTGATAAAAACATCACAATAATCAGCACGACTCTAGTCTGTAAATTAAAGTCTTTGTGGAGTGAAAAACTGTGTTTGTAATAAACAAATCCATCAAAATGTTTTATCCCTTAAATCCTTCCAACCAATATGTGTCCTTGACCTATAATATTGATTTCTTATTATGGATTATAGATGTAGTGCGGTCATAAATAAAATTAAAATGCCTTAAAATCCATGTTTCTTACAAACAGGTTTGTGCTTGACCAGCCACTAGTCAAAGACTGAAGTCATTATTTGTGGATTATTGTGATGGTTTAATGAGCTGTTTGGACTCTAACTCTCACGGCACCCATTCACTGCAAAAGCTAAATTTCTCCAAATCTATTCTAATAAACTAACACACTCTTCTACATCTTGAATAGCCTGAAGATGAGCAAATTTTCACCAAGCTATTCCTTTAAGTGATTTGAATCAGAACCATTCAAGTGTCAGAGTCACTTAAGCCCACAAATGACTCCCTTATTGAACTGAGTCTTTAATGTTTGAATTAACATAAGTATCATTTCTTAGTTGAGTAATCAACTAAGCAGTTGTGCCTTAAAAATGAGCATTACAACCACTCTTTTTCTCAGATCGAAATCAAATTGACTCAAGCCTGAGGAAGTGTCATTCAGGCCAAAGACTGTCAAATAAGATCAGTCCAATGACTGACGCATTGCATGGCAGATTGTTCAATACTGACTCCAAACAATCTGAGGTGCTTCTGGAGATATATTGATGTTCGGAAGTGTCTTTAGTTCCTGACAAAGCTGTCAGGACGGTCTCTGAGTCCCAAAGCTGTGAGATCTCTGAGATGTATGAATGCCTGAACAGCCTGCTTTTTTAATCCAAAAGTAAATGAAAGCATAGCAATGAAAGCAGAACACGGTTAACTGTGTGTCTAGTTCAGATAGAGAGAAAGATATTGAAGGCGCTAAAAGTGTATTTTCTATTATTCCAGAAAAACTCTATGCACTTCTGGTGTAGTGACTGCTGTCAAGTGTATAGGTGAGTCGCTGATGATATCTAGCTTTTTTGTTTTCTTTTCTCTCTCTCTCTCTTCTCAAGAGTGCATTTATTTGATCAATAACACAGTAGAACAAATAAATATATGACCCTGGACCACAAAACCAGTCGTAGGGGTCAATTTTGTTTAAAAATAAATAAGCCTACCATTAATGCATGGTTTGTTATGATATGACAATATTTGGCTGTAACCATTTGAAAATCTGGAATCTGAGGCTGCAAAAAATAAATAAATAAATAAATAAATAAATACTGAGAAGTAACATGCATTTTAGCAATGCATGTTACTTCAAAATGTAAAATTAAATTTTGATACATTTATAGTAGGACATTTACAAAACCCATACAATATATTTTTGGTTATTGTTATAAACAATAGCCAAACTTAATGTCCAGGGTCACATATTACTGCAATTTTTAATAACTATTTTCTCTGTAACACTTTATTTTATTTTCATGCATATTACTAGAACAGTCATTTATTAGTATAAATTAAGCACAAATGAATGCTATTAGTTCTCTATTCGAAAGCGTTACCATATTTTCAAACTATTTTCCTGTGATGCTAACTAGAGTTTGTTGATTTTGCATGATGTCAGTGAGTTTTCCTCTCAGATCCAGTTTGTGTGTTTCCGTGTAGAGTGTGGCTCCAGGCCAGCCGTCCACAGTCGTATTGTTGGAGGGAACGTGTCGGGGCCTGGGCTGGTCCCGTGGCAGGTCAGCCTGCATTACCAGAACCAGCATCTGTGTGGAGGATCAGTCATCAGTGAGCGCTGGGTTCTCACTGCTGCACACTGTGTGTACGGGTGAGTATCATCCTGTCATCCCTGCTGCTTTGTGCTGGTCCACACTGATTATGGTGATCTGGTGTTGGTATAGACTGGTTTGTGCTGGTCCAGCTGAGTTTATATTGTTCTGGTGCTGGTTCAGATTTGTTAATAATGGGCCTGTAATGTTCAAAACTGGTTAATGATGGTCTAGTGCTGGTCCAAACTGTTTCATGCTAGCTAGATGCTAGTCCAGACTGGTTTATAAAGGTCTGGTACTGGTCCAGACTGTTTTATCTAGCTAGATGCTAGTCCAGACTGGTTTATAGTGGTCTGGTACTGGTCCAGATTGTTTTATGTTAGCTAGATGCTAGTCCAGACTGGTTTATAAAGGTCTGGTACTGGTCCAGACTGTTTTATCTAGCTAGATGCTAGTCCAGACTGGTTTATAGTGGTCTGGTACTGGTCCAGATTGTTTTATGCTAGCTAGATGCTAGTCCAGACTGGTTTATAATGGTCTAGTACTGGTCCGGACTGTTTTATGCTTGCTAGATGCTAGTCCAGACTGGTTTTTAATGGTCTTGTACCGGTCCAGACTGTTTATGCTAGCTAGATGCTAGTCTAGACTGGTTTATGGTGGCTCTGTGCTGGTCCAGACTGTTTTATGTTATTTGGACGCTACTTCAGACTGGTTTTGTACTTGCTCTGTGCTGGTTTAGACTGGTTTGAAATGTTCCGACAGTGGTCCGGAGTGTTTTTATGGTAGTTCGATGCTGGTTAATATTGGTTCTGTGCCGGCCCAGACTAGATATGGTGCAGGTCCAGACTGGTTTATACTGGTTCTGTGCTAAGACTGATAGTGATCAGGGCTGGTCCATATTGATTTTGTGTCCACCCAGTCAGGTTTATGTAGGTCTCGTGCTGGTCCAGATTGTTTTAAACTTACTTTATACTGGTTTAGGCTCATGCTGGTTCTTTAGTGGTCCAGACTTATTTATCCTGATCTGCAACCAGTTCTAAACTGGTTTATATTGGTTCTGTGCTGGTCCAGACAAGTTTATGTTGATCTGATATTGATCCAGCTCAATTTATACCAGCTCTGGGGTTGTCCAAATTAGTTTATGATGGTCCCTTACTTAAATGTGTGATTTTTTTATTTATTTATATATTTTTGTGGTTCAAAGCTTTGCTCAGCCAGTGTTATGGGCCGTGTATGCTGGGATAATAGACCAGCCACTGGGTGGAACTGGAGCTCACTCTGTGGAGAAAATCATCTACAATGCCAACTACAGGCCAGGAGGATTCACCTACAACATAGCTCTATTAAAGCTTGAACAACCTCTGTCTTTCAACGGTAAGAATTTGCTTTTTGTCACTGGCTGAAATATTTGAACAAACATACTTCTAAATAGATAATCATGGCTTTACTACAATACAGTACAACCCCCTTTTCTCCCATCCCAGACAAAGTAGTACCCATCTGTTTGCCCAGTTATGGTGAGAGCTTTAAGGATGGACAGATGTGTTTGATCTCAGGCTGGGGAGCCACAGAGGATGGCGGTAAGTTTTAAGGGCACTTTATTGAGGTAAAAATTGGTTGGTGTTTATTGAGTAAATGCTTGTAGTAAACAAGAGATGTTACTATAATGCTTTCAACTGAATGTATTTTTCAAGTCAGTGCACATATGTGTGTTGCGCAGGAGAGGCCAGTGTGTCTCTGCATAGCGTTCAGGTCCCGTTACTGTCCAGCAGAGACTGCCGCAGACAGGGTCTGACCTCCTGGAACATCTGTGCAGGACTCGGTGGTGCTGGAACATGTCAGGTACTGCATCTGAGTATCATTATAATAAACCACAGTAGCTGCTTTTAATGTTAGCACTCTTAAATGTATCTGCACCTTACTTAAACCCCTAGTCTTCTGTCTGTAGGGGGACAGCGGAGGGCCACTGGCCTGTCAGGGGTCCGGGTGGACATTGGTGGGGGCAGCCAGCTGGGCTAAGAGCTGTGGAGAAGCAAACAAACCAGGAATTTACACAAGCATAAGTGAAGCTCTCACATGGATTCAGCAACAAATGGAGGTCTATATACAAAACATACACAGTATATATATATTAGTGCTGTCAGATTATTAATTATGATTGTAATGTTAATTCCATTCAAAATAAAGGGTTTTGTTTACATAGTATATATTTCCATGTACTGTGTATATTTATTATGTATGTAAATATTTATATTCATATAAATTGTGTCATATAAATACATTTAAAATATAATTTAAAATATAAATGTATAGTTTCTTTTTTCTTAAATATATACATTCATTTGTATTTATATATACATACTAAATATACACAGTACGCACATATATTATGTAAACAAAAACTTGTTGGATGGATTAATTGCGATTAATAGTTTGACAGTACATACCAGGCCTACCATTAATTTATCTCAATAAACGTCTTTCACACAAACATAAAACAATGTAACACAAATGAAATGTCTAAATCAGTTTAATTATGTAAAGGTAAATTAAAGGTAGTAACATTTTCAATCTGGTGGGACACTCACCATGTGATCATTTCAACTTCCTTTGAAGTCCCTTTGAACTATGACCTTGGACATCATTTTATTTAATATATTTTTCAAAATGCATGCATTAACAAAATCTAATTATTATTATAAAATGATTTTTATTAATTTCCTTTTTTCATGCTTGTTAGATCCTACACAAATGTTTACAACAAAATAAAGTGTAAATATATATATATATATATATATTACTTCAAATGAAAATAATAAAAGGAAAAATGTACTTAAAAATATATGAATAAGTAATTATAAATAACAAAATTGTTATTCCAGATAGAAGAGACAAGAGATATTTTAAGCACAGTATATTTTTTTTTCTAGCAAATCTAAACCATATTCAGTTACAGGACGACGAGTGAACTTTATTCTCATTAGCTAGCTATCCCTCTGATTTATATATATTATTCATTAACCGTGTTTGTGCTGATGAATAACTGACACACTTCTGGCTCCTCGGAGTCTCTTTGACCTTTGATAAGGTTTGTGAGGCACTGGAGTCATCTAGCGGCGACTGTGATGTAAAACACTACGACTATTCTGTATTTAATTGAAGTGCAGACCCAACATAGTATTTGATGCTAGCACACGGGTTTCAGACATTCAATATTACATTTTCACAATCCTGTATTTATTCACATGAATATGTCATTTAGCATTTAAAATGTAACCAACTGATAATTTTTTTGACTATCTGCCTGTGTTCTTCAGCCGCTGATGAAGTGTTTCCTTCTGAAAATACCAATGATAGTTTTTGTCTGTTTTGTCTTTAATCAGAAAGAAGAGGATCAGCGGCGCTGAGCATCTCACAGTGAATGAGAATCTATGAAGAAGAATCTATATATATCATTTTTACTCTGTAATTTCAGTTTAACTAAGGGTTATTATAGGTCACTGAAGATCAAATATAGAAAAAATGTATTAAAAAAGTATTAAAATATTTATTTTTTATTTGGGTTATAGAAATGTATTCGTTTTATATATAGATATTTAAAATAGATAGTCTTTTAACATTTTTTTATTAATTATTTTCAACCCGAGACTCAAAAAGTGAACATTTGAAGTGAATTGTGCATAAATGCAAAACGAAGCTTTATTTGGCGAGTGCAAATTGAAAACACTGTATTTATATATTTGAGATTATATTATCTATGCAATTTCCTAAGAACATTGTTAGAAAAAAAAGTAGAATTATCATCAATGGGAATGAAATATAATTTCTGTTAATTCTATGGACCAGAATGAAAACCAGTAAAAATACTATTTTGTTTCCCCCAATAGTAATTTACAGTTTATTTGTAATTTTATTTATTGTACATTATTTATTTGTGCTCAGTTATTTATCATTCATCTTTTAAAACATGTCAAAACATTTTAGTGCATATATTTTTGTATGTAAATCCAAATGTATACACGCTTAACATGTGATGCATTCGTTATCTTCATTAAATGAATGTTATCAAGAGATTTAGCATATTAAAACGAGTCTCTATTGCCTTCTACTAATTAGTTTTTTGCTAAACGTGTTCCGGCAGTGCCAAACCAAACAATTAACAGACCGAAAATAACACAAATTAAAAGCCAACGTTTTCCACTTTCGGTGAACTACACTGCGACTTTACCACGGGTCACATGATTTATTTGTTTACCAGACTGAGTGAAGGTTACACTAAAAATACTCGCAGCATGAATGCAGCTCATGACCTCTGAAGGATGCTTTACTATAGGATGCAGATACCGATACAGTCACACACAACAAAGTGTCCTTCAGGTACAGTGTTGTTTATTACAAAACCAAGAGTCTGAAAGGCAAGTCTGTGTGTGTGTGTGTGTGTGTGTGTGTAAGAGAGACGCGATTATAGAAGCAAAGAGAAAAACGCTCAAAAAGCCCAAAGTGCAGCGTTTAAACCTCCCCATGCTAAGCTAAGAGTTTCTCCTTTCGGCTTCGTCATCTGACCGATGGCATCACAAGACTACTGCTGCAAATGAAAAGCCGCTCAGTACAGACAGCCTACAGCACAGACTGAACACATTAAATAACCAGAAAACGGGGGATATGAGCTCAATCAAGTGACAGCTGTAAATGGAAGAATTTCAGCTCGTAAAACGGGGCAAAACATTTCATCAAAATATATATATATATATATATATTATATTGGCTAATTTGTTGTTGAAATATAGCATCAAGAGCTTACTAACAGCTCAACTGTACCAATCTCGTTGGGTTTACACTGATAAGAATCGTATTTCTATTGTGAGCATACGTTATGTTTCAAAAAATAATATTGTATGTTTCTTTACAATGGTAAATGAAAACACATGCAACCAACTGTTAAATATTGAAAACATTTGTCCACTTTAAAAAAAACAAACAAACATGTTTCCTTGCAAAAACTCTATGAACTGTCCATAGTAACAAAAAACAATTCGTCATAAATGTTTGAGCTGAAGGGGTTAAACATCAACGATAAGTCCCTTTGCCAAAAAATAGCTATACATAAGTCTTGTCGACGTCCTTCTCTGTTTCACTTTGAGTTTATGCAATATAATCATTAAAAAGCACATTTTCTTCTCATACAACAATTACAGGCATTGAATTTCATAAACATTATCACAACCTTGCAAACGTATCATTATTGGACACGGTATCCATGCCGATTGCACAGGAAGTGACATCAGATATGTATGGAAGCTTATTTTTGAATTCCACCATGGAACTATAAAAAAGGAAATTGTGGCTCATAATTCTAACTGAATAGTTACTTTCAAGAAAAGAGTCTGAAATCAAGTCTGAACTGTGAGAATTGCGAGATGTAAAGTCAGAGATCCTAGAAAAAATAACTTGCGAGAAATACGCTCAGAATTTCAAGGACATTTTTTATTTGACATATAAGCTCAGAAATGAGAGTAATAGAACTGCAAGAAAAATGTGAGATATAATTGTAACAAGCTCACAATTAAAAAATTGTAATTGCAAAGAAAAAAGTTTGGATTGTGAGATATAAACGGAGAATTGTGAATTGTGAGAATAATAGAATTAGAATGGTAAAAAATCTAAGACAAAATGTCACAATTACCTCTTAAGCTTTGTTTGATTCTGTAGCGGAAATAAATAAGCTTCCATAAATATAAGAGTGTCTCACATTGTGGCATTAGAAATGTAAAAACGTAAGGCTTCAGAGTCTATGCCTTCAGCGGATAGTCATTCTTTGTACTTTGTACTAAGTAGTTACCACAATCCCCTCCAAAACAGGGTGAGCACGTTAAAAGTGTTTTTTTCTTTTCATACATAAATACTCGTTACAAAACATAGCAAACCAGAGTAAAACAAACAAATGGCGAAAACAAATAAATTGGCACCGATCGCTTGAGACAGTGTGCTATAAAAATAGTTCCTTCTTTTTCCTGGTGCCTGATTAAAGCAAACACAGGCATGCAAGAGACCAAATCTCATCGTCGTAGCATCCCAGACCATGAGGGTAAGTACTACCAAATCATCCAGCATTGACATTTTTTTTTTTATTTCCATCCTTTTAGCTCTTTCAAAATGTGCTTTCAACACTTTCTTTAAGTTTACAGTATCATACAAAAAGTGCACTCGGCTAACTGCGTCGGAAATGATGCGTGCGCTCCGCCGTGAGAGAGACTTGTGCTTGTGTCTTCATTTTGACCTGCGTGTGTGTATGCATGTGTGTGTGTGTGTGTGGCTTTAAGCCCTTTCTCTGTACTTCAAACGTGCTGTTTGACAGCTCGAGGGTGTTGTGTGACCTTCAACACGTCAGCCGAGGTGTTTGTGTGAATGTCTCTTTCTTCTTAGTGCTCTGATGCGCGTTAAATGTCTCTCTATGCTAACTTTGTGTGTGTGTGTGTATCGTTCAGTCCTACTACAGTGAGTCGCTGGTCTCCAGGCCCAGCCTGGTCATGTCAGAGTGGGAGGGATCAATGTCCTCATCCTCTTCGTCCTCTTCATCATCGTCATCATCCTCCTCACTGTGACCTCCCATCATGACCTGCTGCATGGCCAGCGTAGCTCCATCTGATGAGAGCGTCTGGAGGCCGTCCTCGCCCACTCCCACTGTTACCGTAGTACCTGAATATGACAAACAAATACTGCCCATTAATTATAGCAGGTAATCATTATTTTTGCAAAACCAAGCGTTTTTTTTAAGCGTTATTAACAGTGCTTCATTAGTCACATCCAAAATAATGTGTGTACTGTTTATATTTGGTATAAAAATGCACACAAAAATATCTATCTATCAATCTATCTATATATATATGCACTGTGACACTACGGGAATGTATGAGAAGAAAATCAAGTCAGCCGACCTGCTATATCTAACTGATTCTGAACAAACTTGTCTTTGAGATGAACGTTTTCTAACGCATTTTTAGTCAATAAAATGTTAATACAATAGTACATAATTTGACCATTAA
>JAUMHP010000040.1:21852479-21867824 GCA_032361065.1 Enteromius trimaculatus
AATAGTACATAATTTGACCATTAATTTTGTGACATTATAGGGGAAGCTGAGCTTCCCTTGCAGTCTTACAGAAATCGACACTGATATATATATATATATATATTTTAATTATTGAACAAATAAAATCCTAACCAAAGACAATTTTACTAAATTCATTAATTATTAATCCATACACAATGTATCATTAAATATTTGTGTATGTATTTGTGTTCAATTAAAATGTTTGAACTAAAGCAGCGTTACAAATTGAATTATTAAGAAATCAAATAAAAATAAAACTATTATTAAATTTAAAGATAAATATAAAAAATTAATTTCAGAATATATTTATGTATTCAATAAAAAAGTCGTTTTGGATAAAAATCTGCTAAATTGTAAATGTATATAACTTTTTTATTTTTAGCATATTTCTACATGTTTAAGTGAAGCAGTTTTGTTGAAATATTCTTTTACTACTACTAATGTTATGTCCAGAACAACAGACATGACATGTTTTATTTTACACCCTTTAACAAGATCAAAAATAATTTTACTTAAACACTCACAACTCTACTATCCATCAACAATAGGAGTTTTGCATGCACCCTTTCACATCTTAAAACGTACTATTCCTCAGCCTAAACTCAAATTCTGTGTCACTTCATCTACGATGTCTCACACGCCGTACCGTCTTCCATGGTGACCTGTTGCTGGGACACAGAGGAGGCGAGGGAGTTGGGCCAGAAGCGCTGTAGAGGGCGTGTTTGGGGCGTCTTCTTTTTGCTCTTGGGTGCGTCCGAGGAGCTGGCGTCCAGCATGGGCTGAAGGATCCGCCGGCGTGCGTTAATAAACCTGAAGACATGGAGTCAGTTAGAGGCGATCCAGACGACACATATACTGTACGCTTCAATGCCTGCTAACTCACCAGTTGTTAACCTGCAGCAGGGTGAGGTTGGTCTGCAGGGCGATCTGTTTCTTTTCGTCTTCTGTAGGGTAAGGGTGCTGGTGGGGGACAGAAATAATTCTCTCTGTCAGTTAGTGTCTCTATCTTTGAGCTCTCTATATGTTAACTTTGTTTTTCTCTGCTTCATTAGAACAACGAGTCTCTGTGGGCCCCCCGTCTAAACAGACAGCCGACAAAGAAGCTCCCCGCCGGGCTCTTCAGCGCTCTCCACAGACGCTTAGTCACATGAGCAGCTGGTATTTGTGAATATACATGTGTGTCTGCTTCACAAGCCAGTCATCAACACTTATCAGCTCACTTTTCTGTTTCTTTTCTATACATTTCTATTTTCATTTCTTAATCCATCTATACATCAATTCAAGCTGTCAGAATCAGCTTTTCTCAGAGGAGCTGATGAGGACTTCTCATTATATTTCAGCAGGTTCAATTAGCAGCACTACAACCACAGTAGTGTTCAATTAAATTAAGATATCAAATAAAAATTTTATAATTTTAATTTTTTTTTTTAAATATTTCATTTATTTACAAAGACCAAATGCTTGCTCTTTTTTGCTTCATAGGAAAGTTTTGTTTAATATGGACTACTGGTTGAAGGTCAGTTAGTGGGGTTTGGGGTGAATAATTTTATTTTTCAGAAAAAAATGTAAATACTTAATGACTGAAAGTGACAATTAACCCTTTTCAATTTTTTTTTTAAATAAATGCGATATATTTACAATATATTCAAATAAAAACAGGTGCTTTTTTCTATTAAATGAAAAGTACTTCTGTGTGCATGAAACCCTTTTTAAAAAAAACATTAAAAAAAAACTTTGCTACAAAAAAATTAATGGTAATGTACATCCATTACCTACTTAGGAACATTTTTATGATTTACTGTTAGAATTATTATTATTATTTTTATAATGCTCGCTTTATCAGGCATTATGTGATGTTTCTCTAAACCAGTTTCGAGAGGAGCGTGCACGAAATCGCATTGTCCAATCATCTCCCATCTCACCAGCCAATCAGATCCATCCTTCCCACTATAAATAGACCCATCTCCTCCCCTTCCGCATCTTGTCTTTTCTCTGCATCCCTCCTCTGCCCGTTCTCGCGCCTTCCTACGGGGGGCATGCAGGGTCCGAGCCAGACACCGAGCTCTGGAGGGTTCAAATCACTAGGGCTCGGAGTCCACCGTCCTCCCGGCTCGCCCCCCGGACAGCACATCAAATTCTCTATATATTTTAGGATTAGATGAGGAAGCGCAAACTCTTGAAATGAAAAGGAGTCGAAAACAAATAGTCTGGAAATCATTTAGCAAGTAAGATAAAAATAAGAGCATTTTATAAGACAATAAAACAGTTTTGAAAGACTTTCAAAACCAAAATATAAACCTTTCATAACCCATAATAGGGGCGCTATAAAAGAATACGAGGGCTCTGAGACTTGTGTGAATAATGACAAATCACTTGTGATTGATCACTCTTTAGTGATCATATGACAGTGAAGGTCCGAAAAATAACTTACACCAATGTGCTGGAAGAGCCAAGAACGCATGACATTAGTGGCGTGTTTGGGCAGGATGCCTCTCTTGGCCTTAGACGAATTGTCCTCCTGACTGAAAAAGTTTAGATCCTGGTTCAACTGCAGCTGAAGCTGTGGGGAAACACAGACACTACCGTCAGGAGTGTGTGTGAGAGCTAATGCCGTTCGTATTGTAATAGATTATATGAATATATGAAGACGTGCTGCTGAACGGTTGAAAAATCAGAAAAATGAGTTTCACCTGTGAGTTCTGGATGCGTATTGTTCCAGGTGACAGAGTCTGTGTGACCACCTGCCCCTGTGGAGTGACAACTGTAACAGGCTGATACACTGCACCACCTGGGTTAAAACAAACACACTCACACGGTCAATATACGAGAGAACGAGGAAGCAAACCCAATCAGAAAGCAGGAGTGAAACGATCAACACACCTGCTACGACCTGTGTGGGGTTTACAGCTGTGACAGTAACGTTTCCTTGCTGTAAAGCCGACGCTGGCACTACAATACCTTGGGGACTCATGGCTCCAGAGAACGAGCTCGGCAGCTGTGAGGAGAACATCTGCAGAGAGGTTATTACCTGAGCAGAGACGGAGACAGATTTCTAGGGTGTTTTTGAGCTTACCTGTGTCTGTGTCGGGGAGTAGGGGCTTCCTGGCTCTCCGCTGAGAAGCGTCTCGCTGTTCATCTTGGTCTTGAGGCAGGCGATGTAGCGGCTGCAGAAATCCTTACACAGGTCATTTACCTTCTCCAGCTCCAGCAGGTGAATTCGTAACACCTGGATGGCCTTCACCATCTGAGGTGGATGAGAAAGCACATCACAGTTATGGCCAATACAATAAGGGCAATAAGCACTAAAACAAGTTGTTTTAGATGCTATAAAGTGAATTTAAACATCATAATAGTGTAATGTGAAGCATAAAAATAGAAAAATCACATTGCTAAAGATTACATTAGAGCAGGGCTATCTAAACTCGGTCCTGGAGGGCCAGTGTCCTGCAGAGTTTACCTGAAGCAGCTAATCAAGCTCTTATTAGGCATGTTAGAAACTTCCATGCAGCGGACGATTGCACAAACGATTAAGACTAGTCTTAAAACTTAGTGAGCAAATTTTTTTTTTAAATTCAGTTACATAAAATGTAAATACAAAAACTAAAACAGATTACTCTTGGCCAACTGCTAGTTGGTCAGACTAGTTCTTAAGACTCTATCTTAACATACAGGCTAAGTTCATGCAACTCAGGTGTGTTCAGACAAGTTGGAGCTAAACTTTGCAGGACACCAGCCCTGTTTGGGGTCAAATTCATGTTATTAGGGGTTATATTCAGCAATGAGGCATTATATTAAACAAATTTACGCCTGCTACATTTATAAAAGATCCCTTTTCAAATAAATTGTGCTTAAATAAATTACAGAAATGACTTAAGTTATTACATTAAAACGAATTATTTACAAAAAAAAAACAAGTTTGTATATTAAACAAATCCTCTTTGTGTTAAATATACACTACTATAAAAAAAGGTTTTGGGTCAGTACGATTTTTTTTCCTGTAATAAATTAATTAACCAGAATTTGTTTTGTTAAAAGCATTTGTTTTTAAACAGACGCTGTAATTCTATTAATCAAAGAATTCTAAAAAAAAAAAGGTATTATGCATAGAAAAATATTAATCAGTGACAGTTTAATCAGTTTTGAACACTGATAATAATAATAATAATAATAATAATTAAAAAAAAAATTACGCTTCTTGAGCAGCAAATCAGCATATTAGAATGATTTCTGAAGGATCATGTGACACTGAAGACTAGATTAATGATGCTGAAAATTCAGCTTTGACATAAAAAGAACATATTTTTAACATTAAAACACAAAAAAACGTTACTTTGTGTCATTCGATCAAAAATGCAGCCTTGGTCTGCATTCTTTTATGAAGATTTTTATTTTACTTTTAGCATAAGTCTTAACAGTAATTTAAACACCTAAAACTTCAGTTTCTTACCAGACTGTCCAAATCAGGGTCCTCGCTGAAGAAAGCCTTGCCTTCTTTCTCCTGGTTCCGCACAAAGTTCTCGATATCCACATCGAAGCTGGCCGAGGTCACGCACTCCGAGCTCTGAGTGGACTGCTCGCATTTCTCAAAGAGCAGCGCCAGCAGAGGGAACAACGGGTGTCTGACAGTCAACAAACACAGCATTCACACTTCAAACGCATGGTCAACTATGCTTTTTCAAAAAAGAAAACGTCACAAGAAGTTACCTGTAAATGGCCGTCTTGTAGACCTCCATAGGAGTTTGTGGCTCAGACGGTGTCGAGCTGCTCTCCTCTTCCTCTCTCTCCTCCTCTTCCTCCAACCTCTCCTCCACTTGTCCCGCCGTCTGCTCTCCCACTTGCATCTGCACGGGACAGAGGGGCAGAGAAGGAAGATGTATGAGGTATGTGGAAGTTAGCCGTGTCAGCTGGCATGTCTGCGGGCGGTAGTGTCCATGTGTGGGCCGCTCTGAGAAACACAGCCTCTCAGTCACATACCCTGAGGCCTGACATGGGGTTTCAAAGCATGTAACAAAACCTCATTTTTTCCAAAGAGGCTTCTCTCTCAGTCCTCTTTTTCTGTCAGATTAAGAAAGCTTTAATGGATTTAACAGTGATTTTCCACATTAGTTTCAGACTATTCAGCAGAAAAACAGTGTAAATAAAGGAATAGCAGCACATTGAGTGACTGAACATGCATGATTTGCAGATGTCTTGTCTTATTATCTCTTCTCGCTTGCGAATATATACAGTAAGCTTTTCTTTTGGTTTCTTTTCTCATTCAGTTTTTTTTCTTTGTACTTTATAGTTGGGACAGGCCCACATGATTGAGTGCATGTGACGGAGCGCAACAATAGTGTTGATTGAAAAGGGGGAAATGTTAAAAATATTTCACGACTGCTGGAAAATCTCGGGTTAGTCTCGAGTCTCTCTATCTCTACATCCGATGCCGCAGAGATCAAACTTCCCAGAATTCACAAGACATCAATCTCAGATTGTGAGATGTCATGCTTGCATGTTTATAAAGCGTTTATTGAATTTTTATTGCAATATGAAGATGATTATCGCTTTATTTAAAAGGGCGATTAAACACGCAAAACAAAAAGAGTGCTCTGCTGGCTGTGCGAAGAGATCTTTGGCAACACAAACCTGCTCAGCCTCTTGGTAATCCTCCATGGACACCGATGGGGATGTCATCATAGTTACTGTTGCTGTAGACAACGCTTGGGCATTCTATAAAGCTGAAAGTCACAAAAAAGACAAAGATTCTTGTAAAAAAAAAAAAAAACAGCAGCTGCAACTCAGAAAAAAGGATATATCAATACACACACACATGTATATGTGTATATATATAATTTATGAAAATAAGAAGAGATATAACTGTGTGTGTATGTGTTTATATATACACAGATACAGGATATATATATATATATATATGTGTGTGTTTGTGTGTGTGTATGGTGTGACAGAAAGATGTAAAAAAAAAAAGAGATAAACCTCTCTTATGCTATTTGTACCTCTTAGAATGAAGATACATTTTTCTCATATTCTTTGTATGTTTTTCTACATTCTTGCTATGTATACATATTATATATATATATATATATATATACACACACATATATTCACACATAAATGCATTTACACACACAGCTATATCTATCTTTACTTTTATAAATTATATATCTATATATACAAGACCTAGTCTAATGTCTATTTTTTGTCAACTACCTACCTATATATATATATATATATATAATTTATGAAAATAAAGATATATGTGTGTGTGTGTGTTCATATGTGTGTGTGTATATATATACACACACATACATACACACATACATATAAATATATATATATATATATATTTCTGCTCATTTCATAACTTCATAAACTCTTTTTACTTTTCTCTTTTTTTACACTTACCTTAAAATGTTGAACTTGATATTTGAACTTATCTTAACTTTAACTAATAATTTATGATTTTTTTTTAGACCAAGACAAATTCCTTGTTTATGTGTACCCTCAGTACTTGGCAATGTGATTCTGATTCTTCATATTCACCGCATAAGGGCCAATATATTATAGGCCAGGCCAATTAATCAATAATTAAAACTAATTGTCAAAAGTAATTGTTGTATTTGGACGTTATAACCAGCATATAACCGTACACATGTATGCAAATAACCGTAGTTTTACTATCAGCCTTACTTAACTGAATAAATAAAATGTTGTTTTCAATTTCTATTAAATGATTATAGTAGGCTTAAATAATTTGCAAAATAACAGTTTTATTCCACATTTAATTTCATATAAACACCAGTATCCTACATGCAGTGAATCACCTTGCTCTATAAATACCTGTATCGTTTAAAAACGCAAATCAGTTTTTATTGCCTTTTCTTCTGTATGCGCCGCCGTGAATTAAAACTTTACCTGACCTGACATATAAGTGAGAAAACGATGTGTTAAGTGTTTAATGCGTTACATTCATTTTAATAAACTTATACGCTGAACGGGATACACATCTGCAGTGCTCTCTGCGAACAGCCGAATACAAATTCGTGATATAAATAGTAACATCGCTAAATATCTCCGTGATGTATCTGCACTGCAACACGACTTCAATGAGTGATTCTCCTTGAATGGGCTTAGAAAAGCTGGACATATCTACATTTAAACACATAATTATCGATTTGCTTGTAAGCGTTCCCGAAATCACTATTTTCTCGTAATGTGGTTTTATATCTCCGTCACGGTCTATTTCTTTCTTCAACCACAGATGACTGTATCTCATCCTCTCTATTACTGTACGTTAGGCGCCATGTTTGTACGGAGTCTCTGTTCAAACCCATTGCTTATATGTTAATGTCTATTTGCCGTTTTATTCGAAACGCTAGACACCCGCGAGAGCCGCTCGCGCAATTAACGGACGGTTCTACTGCATGACCTACGTCATAACAGCAAAAAACACAAGCCGCCTTGACTTTTCGCTCACTTATTATAAACATCGTCTCTGTCTCTTTAAATATAATAAAAAGCCTGCCCATAATCGCCTATCAATCAATCTAAGGGACATCGGGCTATCCCTCCCCACCAGTGCCGCCGCCATTCGCACTTCTACAAAAGATCATAAAAAAAGAGCTGGGCCTTGACTGTGAGTCGAGCCAGAAATTCTCCCCCGAAACCGCCGTCCAAACATCCGATTTCAGCCCAAAACCATACAGACCGCGCGCCTCCCACGGAAGCGCCGAGTGCATTTTTACTACGCGGCCCGGATCGCTTGATTGATAGGGAGTCGGAAAAGAAGATTTTGAGTGACAGCTTACCTTAGTGCCAATCTTCGTCACAATGACAAGCGGCTGCAGCAATCGGGACCCGCTGCTCTTCCATGTCGTCACAGCGTAACGGCACGCAGGCAACTTTGCTCATGAATATTTATGAGGTGGGAGGAGATATTACGGTATAGCGAAAAAGCGCTCGCCCCCTGAGACTTGTGTCTATGGGGGCAATGTTGCATGCATTTTATTAAAAAAATATATTTTGCACGGTTCCCGGTGGATTAAAGTTGTCATTTAGTGGTCAAAATAAATAAAGCACAGTGTGAAAATGTTAATTTTCTAACTACTTTATTTATTTTTGCTTTCCCTTTCTTGTTTTTTTTTTTCCTGTAACCGCGAATAATTTAGCTAACGTATTTATAAACTGAAGTAATGCGAATATTAGTATCATAAATGGCATGCTTCTGGGAGGTTTTCATTTTGAGCTGCTTTCATCCAGTTCAGGCTCTGAAAACAAAAACATGAGAAAAGGTGAATCTGAACTTTCATAATCATGCTAAATGTGCAACAAAAAATGGGTGATTCGTTCAGAGCAAAGGCAAAAATATATACCCACCAGAGAACTTAAATTCTGGGAACACGGTTAAGTCTCCACTCCCATAGAGTCTCTGGAGTTTGTTTAGTTCTTCACTAAAAGCTTTCTCATATTCTGGTCCAGCATCTACAGGGCCACCAGAGGCTCTGTGGACAATAAAAAATATGTGAGAAGTTTGATATATATTGGAATGCATGGGATGTTTTAATGTTATTTGATTTATGTAGTATATACTGGCTCTTTGTGGAGTATTCCCTTATCTTGTCGAGAAAGAGTTTGTGTATTGGATCCAGTTGTGCTGCGGATGTGAGAGAAATCCCTGTTAGTTGTTACACAAATGCAGTAATTCTAAAATAGCAATATTAGCCAGAATGCTTTTCTTATAAGAGCTTTGATGCTAAAATTGTTTAAAATATTTAAATAAAAACATTGATAGGCATACCTTCAAATGAATTAGAAATGATCACAATAAAAGTATTTTCATTGTGAAAAGCAAACAAGCAACCAGAAAAAAAAGAAATCCATCATAAAAGGATGGGTATCAGTCCACCCTCTGGTGGTCAAGATCAGAATAGCTCAAAAGAAACTCAAAAGTTTATGTAGCAGAGGATGTCTTTTTGTTTATTTTAGGGGGGGGAAATCTTTAAATACTGCTAAAGCTACCATCCCAGATGTTAGAATAGACAACTGAGCAAAAAACAGAATGCGGAGGAAATCTAGTTCTAACCTATGTAATGAACTTTTGCATTTTCTGCTAAAAATAATTACATTAAAAAAAAAAGCAGCGAGCATGACAAGAAACAACCGTTAACAATAATGAAAGAAGTAGCACTATATAAACTTAAACGCAAAGTAATGCAAGTAAATGTACTGCATAAATTTGAGAATTTTATCTTTAAGATAATATATAATTTGCAATAACTTGGAGTAATTTCCCCACAAATATCCATGCATAAACAAACACCATATATTCCTAATTTTGTAAGATTTCTGTTGGTATTGAACGCATTAAGTGTGACACGTACCCTCAGTTAACTCTTTGGCTGCCTCTGTCTGATCCTCTTCCTCTGAAACCTCAGTTTGCACTAGAATTGGATCCATTCGACTGATGGATCTATGAGCATCAGCAGACATGTCTGACATAGCATCTACAGTTTCACTTAGAAAGGCAGATGTGGTCTCAACAACAGGAAGACGCTCAGTTGATTGAGATGAAGAGATGATGTGACAAACTTCTCGAAGGGCCGGATCCTCACCCGAGGCAACAGCCACAGATTCAGCACTGGAAATATCTAGTATGGAGGTAGCTGTGCCATCTGTAGAAGACTCAAGTGCCTGAGTGATGATCTCCTGGCCAGAAGATGGTTTGTCTGCTTTGGCATTTGAAGAGCAAGCGGGAGCTATAATGGACTGAGGCTGTGAGGAGTTGTGCGATTGTGCAATGTTTACCAAAGCTGATGCATTGGTTACTGCAACCACTTGTGAATCATCAAAATTCTCCTGTAGATGACCTTTCTCATGCACAGATAAAATTTCAGGAGTTCCCATCCCTTTAAAAGTCACTATAACATCAGGTACGGAAACTGTCCCATCACTAGATTCTCCTGCATGTTTTCCAGAGGCGGAAGCAACATCCTCAAAAGACGAAATGACTTCTGAGGGGTTTGTTGAAGACAGCTCAGAAACTTGACTGATATTTGTAGTCATCTCTTCTTGAGCCGAAGCAGCAGTAATTGTGGGTGATTCTGCTGACTCAACAGCTTGGGATGCTGCATATTTTGTATCCAACATTTCAGTGCGTGCCTTATTATGCAGACCTGCTGTATAACTATCCACAGCATCTTTTGTTGGAAGGGTGCTGGAAGAAGTTTGAACTTTTGCATCTGATATAATAATCTCTTCGGCATCAATCTGGTCCTTCAGTTTATTTGGTGTGGGTTTGGTTGGACCAGTAGAAGATGTCAGTGCAGGGATCACTGATTGTTTCCTTTCTTTGGTCTCCTTGGCCTTTTGTTGCAGTAATTTGGCAATATCGATGATAGTTTTTGGTTTCGCTTTCTCTAGGGTAAAGATAACATTATATTAATGCATATAACAAAAGCAAGAAGCAACATCTTGCTGAGGAGTAATGCAGAAAAATACGGTGGCCGAGAGAGCTCAACACGAAACAAGAAAACACATGCAATCAGAAAAAAAACACATGCAAACTGCACAGAGAGGCGCTGCAAACAGAAATGCGCTGCAAACAGCACTGACCACAACGGAAATGTTTCAGAGGGACCTCAAAAAGTGACGAACCCATCTGGGACCTGATTATTTGTTCAGTGGCTTTTGGTCAGAGCAGAGATGTTGTCGCTGAATTAAAAAATGAGTTGTTTTGTGTTTACAACCTGAACATACTGTTTTTTGGATATTATTAGACTAATCTGATAAATTACACACTTAACTGTGAAACATTTAACTTTTTGACTTCGTCACTTTTTGAGGTCCCCTTGAAAAATTTCCATTGTGGTCCCTGCAATTTGGAGCGCATTTCTGTGTTTGGTTGCGTTGCGAGAATTTGCAGCGCCTGTGTTATCAAACTGATGAAGATGTTTTTTTTTTTAATGTGTTGTAATTTTTTTCTGTTTGTATGTGTTTTCTTCTGTTGGCATGTGTTTTCTTAAGTTGCAGCGCGTTGAGCTCTCTCGGCCACCGTAGAAAAAGCCCTTATAAAATCTTGTAAAACCAAATCAGCATTAAAAAAAAAATTTTTGGTTTCACAAAGAACCTTTCACTTAAACTATGAAAAACATTTTAATAATTTGAAGAACATTTTGTGGAATGGAAAAGTTCTATGAATGCTAAAGGTTCTACATCGTAGGTTATGCCAATAAAGAACCTTCATTTTAAAGAGGAGCCTCTTTACTTACTTATACTTGTATATCTGACAGGCTTCTTGACATTATTGGCTTTGGTGCAGAGCGGTGTCAATGGAGGAACGTTCATTTGAATCCAACTATCCAACCAAAGGAACTGAATTAAAGATACAAACAGTCATTTAAGTCACAGCTTCTGTAAGCAACATCTGAATGAAGACATTCGTGAAAAACTGGACAAAGCTGTACATATACTTGTAATACAAGGGCCAGTTCAAGAGGCTTTTGCCATTTCCATGAATGAGACCATTTACTTATTTTATTGTTAAAATAAATTACTAAAATAATGTACTACTAATTTGCCCCCCTATCATGGAACACAGACAAACAAACAACTCAATCAATTTATTTTATAAAACTGCAGGGTAAATTGAGTTCTGCACTGGATGATGACAACTGCAATTCAACATAGACCTATTATAGCAGTCCAGACCACTTATATGAGAGGGACGACTCATGCTGCTAGGTTATATTAGACAATAGTTTATGAAAACTGTTTAATTCCTCGTGCCAGTACTTATTTTAGCGAGCAAGTCCAGGAAAGCGCTTGCTCCCAATAGAATATTACTGCGTTAGCTTTCAGCTTGAGTGACAGTCGAGAGCGTGTACCTTCAAAACCCTCAGTCGACGAGTTCTCTGGAAGGACATGATCGCAAGCGTCCCAAAGAGGTCGATGGCTTTATGGTGGAAGAGTAAACACAGTTAGGCTTCTCAAGGAGGACAGGGAACGTGCAAAACAAAATACTCGAGTTAACTCTCACCAGCAGCGAGATGCTACTACATATGCACACAATATTTGACAATATATAAGTCCTTCAGAGTGTTTTACCCTTTTAGTGTTGTCTCTATTTCGATTCGTCCACCGCAAAGCAGGACATTCCGTTCAATGGTCGTTAAAATGGGATTCACATGCTCTCGTTTTTATGCGACAATTAAAAAAACGCAGGATTAATGTACAATAAGGACAAAAACACACACAAGGGTAATTCCTTTTCTTAAAAAGTGTTCCGTGAAGCTTTAAGACGTTGCGTAATCTTACTAACACGCCTCCTGAGAAACATGCTGTCGGTAGCACGTCGTTTAACCTATTCTTAGCTCTCAAAACAAAACAGCTATTAGACAAATACCTGAATTGTTAAGGCATTGTTTTTGACAGCATAGTTAACTGCATGCAACGAAATAAATAAAAGCAAACCTTGGTCCAATTGATTTTTATTTGCAACATTAAGACAACACACTGCTTCTACATTGATAACAATAGGCTGTCATCAACATATTTACTTCTCAGTTTGTAATATATTATACTCCATTCAAAGTTTTAAACATAGACACATATATTACTGTTCAATCAATGGGGCTTTGCTCATTAAAAAATAATGAAGGTATGGGCAGATCTTCTGGACTGAATGTACAGTGTGCATGATGAGAAGAGGATAAAAGAGCGGAGAAAAGAAAAGACGGGTGACCACGACCCCTTGCATTGCCTGGAATATTCTTTGAGATGAGGTTTGGGGAAAGTGACCCAGCAGAAAGCATTCAAAGCACTAAGAATCACTCTCTCTCTTATATACGCACACACACACACACACACACACACATAGAAAAACCAAGTGGAATAACTTGCTGGCCCCACAATAGCTGTTTTCCTTGATCACTCTGGCATCTCACTAGCACAGCAGTGGAATATTAATGTGTGTATTGCATCTAAAACAGGAAAACACACAAATTTAACAAAACTGATCCCCCGCTACAAGTCCAAAAGAAAACGGCACCTTTCTCAGGCTCAGTAGTGCGATAACTGACATAAATTCAACATTTCATCATCCATGTAAAAACAGTGGGCTTTTTCTATGGCGTATCTGAAGAACTGAAGACATTTGCAGCAGATGTGGGTGAACATTGATGCCTTTTGCTCACTGGTGCATTGTTACAACATCATTTCTACTTGCCAGACCGTTAACACTACAAACCATCTCGCTACTTTTCGGCAAATAAACAACAACAAAAACCAAATAAGAACATACGACATCTCTTGTTTTTACAAATATGACGTAACTACAGTGTTGATCGCTAATGCCTAACAGCAGCACAAGAATAAAAAAATAACATACATCAATCAAAAACAAACTGAACTGGTTAGTAATGCAGTATCAAACTTAAATACAGCACTGTATATTAAATAGTTTACTTTGTGATGTACCACAACAAAACTAAGAACATCAGGGAACTGAAGAACAGCCTTTTTTTGGACATCCGGGACAAATGTTTGTTTTAATTAATTTTTTTTGCTTGGAAACGCTATCACCTTTGATATTTCAGTTGGCCTCTGAGATGTGTCCCATTCTCAATAAAACCTAAAAATAAATAAAAACCACACCACAAAAGATGCTGATAAACAAATATAACAATTTCCCTCTATTAATTCATGTCATTTATATTAAAAAAGTCTTTCCGTGGAGCATTTGTGGCCATATCTTTTCGGTACTTGCTGAACATTTCCCTGAACATGCTCACATTTAACCAACCCTCAAAAAACCCCACCTTGACTACATTCAGTCATTGAACCAAATATCCTTCAGTAAAAACAGGAAAACAAACAAATGAGTCGGTTGACACTAGAGAGGTTTGCCAGCAAATCCTGGTTTTAGTTTTTCGTGTTAATGACTAAAATCATGGAATAAAATGTTGAACAGCCAGTAAAACTATCAGGGTGGATCTCACAAAAACATGTCCAGGTCACACCAAAATACCAGTATATGACCTATGTCAGGACCATTATATTTTATGATTCTCATTACCGTAATAGAGACGTTTTTTTAAAAGTAAACCTGCATAAATTAAAACCAGTACAACAAATATTACCATGATGTATAAATAGGTAACAATTTAAATAATATATCAGGATTTTTTTCGCATTACAGTTATGAGAATTATACATATATTATTTAAATTATGCAAATAAGATTTCAAGAGATTCACCCATAATGAGGGATTTCACTGGAATGGCACATCATTTGGAACGTGTCATCACTCTAGAATGATTCTGTGTATTCTAGAAAGACGTTGTTTCAAATGGCACTACTGCTCCCGGGTCATTAGAGCGCTAAATACAACTACTGTATGCTTGACTCTTTCAGACTTGCACAGCATCCTGAGACATCCTTCACATCATTAGAGAACTGAAAGGTTCTACAGTACGTCCTTCATTTTCACTCACACACTTGACTTGTCTTCAAAAAGTGTCGAGGACAATAAAGGTCCAATGGGGATCACTGATTAAGACTGTTACAGCATTTTGTAGACTCACAAACGCTTGTGCAAATACACACATTCACACTCTGGGATTCATGATGCTGGGTGGAGTGGGACGGTCACGCTAGGCCGGTGGGGTTTCACCATGGAGGAGTAGCGGGTGTGGATTCTCAGGGGTCAGGTCAAACAATGTGGGTCAGGGTTCGTCAAAGAGCTGAAGGTCCAGTCGCACCACAATCTCTCCCGTAGGGACTTCATGTAAAAGCAGACGCTTGGTGATGGGTCCCTTAGAGCCCTGGTCCTTCTTGATGTCGGCCAGCCGAATCTCTGTCCTGCCCAAGAAATCTACAGAGACGAAGAGAGAGAAAGAATGTGGTTACACTAATACAAAACCTTTTATTGTAACGGTTTTGTAAATACCGTCGTACCGCAATACCAATTTTTTCTGATACTACCGTGGTCACATGACTCGATAAAATGATAGGTCTTCTGAGAAAAGTTTACTCAGGCGAATGGAGCGAACGGGAGGTAGCGGGAACTACAATTCCCATCAGCCCAAGCGTGCCCATCATACTTGTCAATACAGATCAGTGTTGCTAACTTTCAGACCCCCTTGGCGACTTTTTTCCCTAAAAGTGACCAGCGACAAATCTAGAGACTTCTTGGACAAACCTCAGCGAGTCTCAGGTACTGCCGCGCGAGCTCGTTTTCTCATCGCGCACACGCCTCTCTCTGCGTCTGTTCTGTTCAGCGAGAGGCTGAGAGGAGCAGGGCTTTCAGTTAAAATAGATATTATGTTGCT
>JAUMHP010000040.1:21867924-21883074 GCA_032361065.1 Enteromius trimaculatus
CTCCGTCCTCGCGTCTTTTCCCTGTGTCCTTCCCTCGCATCCTGAAGAGGTGGAGCTAAGACACGAGGAAAGGAAGCAAGGAAAGGAAACGAGGATGCACAAATAAGAAATGAGAAGCACCCTCTATGTTGGTAGGTTCTATAATACTCATACGTGAAAAAATATTATACAGCACAACAGGAAGAAGATATTCTTGATGCTTTAAACAGAGATATACATCGATTTTCTGTTTAAAGCATCAGCTAGGATGCAATCGATTTGGATCTTGCTTTCTTTACCATGCGCAGTTCAAGTGCAAACAAACACACAATGCATGTGCTGAATGTCTTGAGTGTTTTGTGTTGCATATTCTTATAATAATTGTATTTCATTCAGGCTGTCGCCATTGCATGTTTTAATATTTCATTGGGCATTGATTCATCTGATTACAGAGCAGCTAGAATTACCATGAAGGGACTTTACTGCAAACCAGGAGACCAGGGGGAAGTGAAGTTTGTGTCACTGGAGACGGTGAGAGTGCATGATCATGCTTTTGCATTTTCTGTTGCACGCATTAGCATATACACAATTACCTGGAGAAATCAGTAATAAGCAATTCTTACTAATTGCATGCCGTGCGTCGTTTTCTTTCACAGAATGCACCCACCAACATTGGCGACCATCAGGTCAAAGTTCAAGTGAAAAGCTGTGCACTAAGTCCAGTTGATTTTAAGGTAATTTACTGGTCAACAAGATCTTGAAAAACATCTGGTGACATGATGTGAATAGCAAATCTCAAAGCATGTGTGTCGTATTTGCACTCATCATGTGTTTTTCAGCTGTATGAAGACCTCAAGCTTGAGAAAGAACATGTCCCAGTAGGAAGGGAGATTGCTGGGGTTGTTCTTCAAGGTTTACACTACTTCTTGTATATTTGACACCATTACTATTTACTATCTAATCATTTAAATGTGACTGATAAATCTGATGTGTGCCATATCATTTTCCAGTTGGGCCCAAAGTGACCTTTTTCCAGCCAGATGATGAGGTTGTTGGTAAGAACTTTATTAGACTTATATATTTTTTTATCAGAGTCTTCTTTATGTGGGAATAATCAGATAAACATTTGCATGTTTTCCCAGGGATTCTCCCTCTGGAGGCTGAGCAGTCTGGACTTTGTTCTGTTGTGGTCACTGATGAATATAATTTAGGTATTGCACACTTTACATTGTTGACATATCGAGTTCCTTGAAGATACACTCCCTTTTATGTTTCACTTATGATTCTGTATTAATAACAGTTCAGAAGCCTGAGAAAGTGAGCTGGTTTGAAGCAGCAGCGGCAATTAAAGACGGTCTGAGGGCTTACACGGCTCTCCACACACTGGCTCGGATGGCTGCGGGTCAGACTGTACTGGTGCTGGACGGGGCTGGTGTAGGTATCTGTGCAGAGGTCAAAGGGCAACATGATGCTTGCTTCTGTTAGTATATAATCTACTGTTCAGATTTGGTGTTGGTAAGATTAATGCTCACCAAGGCTTTATTTTGTTGCTTTAATATTTTGAAATATTGTAAAATAGTTTAAAATTAATGTTTTCGATTTGAATATAAATGTAAAATGTAGTTTATTAGTGTGTTTCATAAAGCTGACTCTCTGGGAAGAGAAAAGAAAAACTTTTTTTTCCCAGATTAAATTTTACAGATAACCACATCAAGTAAAGGCACTTTTTACACAATATGATGTCATAGGCAACATAATATTGGAATAATAACAATTATAAAATAATAATAAAACTATTTAATTATTTAAAAATGTCAATTTTGTCATTCTGATATTTTGAAAATGGATTTTGTTGTTTTTATTTAGCCGTTTTCTCACATCAGAATCAACATGGTACTTCTACAAGCTTTATTTGGCTCAATTATCATGGACTTCCTGTTTTGTGTGCATGCAGCCCTTTGGAGTTCTGGCCATACAGCTCGCCCACTATCATGGCGTGAAAGTCCTGGCTACAGCTTTGTCTCCGGAGGACCAGAAGTTTTTGGAAGAGCTCCGGCCGAGTGTGGGTGGGTGCTGAAGTGAAGCATTGTGGAGAGGAATGACAGCAGATATTTTCCCGATGAGGATGAGGTTCAAGCTTGGTTTGATTTGGTGCTTCACCGCCAGTGTAGATTTATGAAATCCCTGATAAATGCTAAACAAACTGAAATACTAAATGGAGCAACTCTCTTAATCTTCAGTTGTTATGAGTTGGCCTCTCATATTTATGGTACTCAATATAGATTCATTTCCTGAGCATGTAAAAAGTATCAAACTGGTATCATTTTATGTACAAGCGGAAAGTCTAGAATCTAGTCAAGTCTAATCAAATGAAGAAATCTTTAAGTTTGGATTGTTGCCAAGGGCATTTTCTTATATTTCAAAGTCAAGATGTCTTATAATGCTGGCAGTTCAAAGTGTCTACCCACGTTCTTTGCTCTGGAAATCAGAACTGATTTCATTTGTCATTGTTTCACTTCTGTCTTTCTTTAAGCTCTCTCATATTGATTGGCAACCCTTTTCTGACAGTGTCTTTCTCATCTTTCCACTTCTCCCTTGAGCAATTTTTTGCCTTTGCTATTTGCCTTACTTTTCCATCTTGTCTCTTTCTTGTGCCACTTGCGCTTGCTCAAGGTGTGCAGGAAACACTTTTGGGTAAGTTATTTATGGCAACAGTCTCTTCTATAAGTATTCTTGCAGGCTATCATATTCACACAAGCCTCACAGCAATTCTTTGAGAATAGTCGTTCGGTATTCATCAGCTTGTAGTGCACTCTCAGCTTCATGTGCTTAATCAATGTTAATTAGATTTATTGTAAGCATCGGCCCTTAAGTGCATCTCTTTCTTCAGCTCGAGTGATCAGAGTGTGGGACTCAAAGGAGGATTTGGTGGACTCATGCCTTGAAGAAACTGGAGGTCTTGGAGTGGACATCGTCATTGATTCAGGAGGTTTACCATCACTTTATATGACCTGATTAATATTTTTGTGGAAACATTGTTAAAATATGATACTTTAGGATTCTTTGATGAATAGAAAGTTCAAAATATATATATCCATATACATATTTGTGCTGTCAAACAATTAGTCGCCATTAATTGCGTCTGTTTTTTAATGTGTACTGTGTATATTTATTATGTATATATAAGCTCACACACATGCATGTGTATATTTAAGAAAATATGTTGTTTATATATTTAGATATAATATAAATTAATATATACATGTAAATGCATGCAAAAAATTTCAAAATATATACTTGGTGTTACTTTTTTCCTTTTTCCCCCATTTATTGACCACAAAATTTCAAACGGCAGCACACGTTAATTTGGAATTTCATGTTCATTTTCAATCAGCAGTATATGATTGTGAGCCTTTTTTTTTTTTTTTGGTACAGTAAGCCTCTATGATGAGGAACCAGAAGCACAGAGGCATTGCCCACATAAACATGACCTCCTTACCCTTCTTTCAGTTGGAGGTCATTGGGTCACCACAGAGCAACACTTACAGGTTAGCAATAGCAGCTCCTTCTAAAAACAGCTCACCGGTCTCTTTTGTAGACCTGAACATTCAGCATTTTATGCGTCCTCATTATATAAATCAAATTTTAACTAGCAGAATATTTTTTTTTTTTTTTTTTTTTACACAATCTAATAAATTAATTGTTGTCCTCTTTTCCAAGCTGGACCCTCCTGACAGCCACATTCTGTTCCTGAAAGCAGCATCTCTCTCGTTTCTCAATGATGAGGTGTGGACAACATCCCGTGCCAAGCAGGGCCGATATCTTCGTATCTTTTACTATAAACTACATTAGTCTTTATCCAAACACTGCCTTCTGATTGGTCCAGTTGTATTACAAACAATTCAAGCCTCAGCTTTATCAGACTTGAAATATCAAATACTCAATGTTTCCAGCTCAGTCTAGTATCATTTATATTTATGTATTAAGCAGATGCTTAAGTGATCTTAAGTGTCTTATACAGTAGAAACATTTTCTTTTGTATGTTACTTTCCATGAAGGCAAGACTCAACATGACTCTGACTCTTATTCTTTACACAAAACACTGCTTTACTCTGCAGTGGAATGAAGAAGTTCTCTGACTAGATGGTGTCAGAGTCATTTTTTGTGAAACCGCTATATGCTGCAATGAGGTCATTGGGTTCCTGAGTGTGCATATGGCTAGTCCATGACAGTTTGATGTATTTGAGACCCGAGGGTTTTCTCCCAGTGTCCTCCGGGTACTGGAACGACCTTGTCAACAACATAAAGGACACATGGTTTTCAGTTTGTAACTGGGTTATATGCCTTTAGTCTGCTGCAGATATCCTGAAAGACGTGATGGATAAACTCTGCACAGGAACTTTCAGGTGAGAATGAGGAATAAACACTCAACAGTATGAGTGCTGTACAAAAAGAGTAATACTCAGAATAGTTCTTTGTAATGCGTAGAGTTAAAGTGTGAAATCAGCTTTGTTGTGTGCATGGTGTTGAATTGGACTGTCGCCTATGAACAGGCCGCAATTGGAGGACCCTGTGCCTTTATATGAAGCTACTGTCTCCATGGAGATGGTACAGAGGAAGCAAACGAGGAAAAGAATAACTGTCAAACTTTGAAGAGGGCTCAAAATGTGTTTTCCATTTTCTGTAAAATGTTATAATAAATCTCATGTTTTTGTCAGTTGTACTTTTAATGGATTGTTATTTAAAAACATTAAAATTCTTGAAATGGAAATCAGACTCATTCCAAAATAGTAAAAAAGTATTTATATTATGTTAAAAAAAGTATGCGTGTATAAATAAATTATTTTAATGAATAAATTAATATAAATTAATGAAATTATTTCCGAACATTTTTCTTCTGAACTTTGGCCTAGTTATGACATACTGCATATGTGATTTTGGGCAGATCTTTATGGATAATGCTGACCTAGATGTGGCATCGTTGATCAGAGGTATGCAGCTGATTAGCCGTAGCCTACCAGAAACAGCTCATTACTCATTTTCCTTTAAGAGAAGATTGTGTTTGTCCTAAATGTCCCAAAATCTTCTTGTCCACCATTTGTCCCGAACTGTCAATCTAGGAGAAAATCCCACACTGAGGAGCATTATATAGGAATAGTTATTTAATCTCCCATTATTTATTAGTAAGTAATTTTTAGTTGGTTGGCTACTTCATTTAATTTTTCAAAATGTCTCATCTTGTGTTCCACACGTCTTAAAGGGGGCATACAAACCCAGTTTTCCACAAGCTAATATGATTATTTAGGGTCTTACATGTACAGATTGTAATATAGTTTGTTTTAAAATTTCTCAAAGATAATTTTACCGTCATAAACAGCTCTTTAGAAATCACTCTGTTCTGTGTACTTCCCCTTTAAATCTTCAAGAGCTCTGCTGACTCCGCCCCTCATTTCCAGACGCTCTCAAAGGATCTTTTTTTAGCCATATTCATAGTGAAACTTGCTAATTAGCACATTATTAGGAAAGGCGATTTGCAAAGATTCATTATACTCACTGCTTCTGTAGGTGAGGCTGGATCATGAATGATTCGCGCGAACATTAACACCGTTTCTCTTCAGAACCAAATGTAAACTTAATCCTCTGCCTTCAGTCACTCAGATGTCGGGGTAAATCACTACTGCGATGTTCATTAATACATGCAACAACAAAACACCTCAATCTTTTAGGAGTCTTGCTTGTCTCTGCGTCTCGGTCTGATGACGGCTCACTCAGGGCGGGTCTGAGGTAAGACACCAGTTCAGGCTGTGTGACACGCTGCTGTCAATCAACTATTGTGGGAGTGGCCTCTGTCGGTGCAACGCCACACAGACATGCATTTGAGAATGGCTTGATTTCTGAAAGGGCAACTTATTTTTATTAAATCAAAAGAAAACTACCTGTGGATCTTTATCACTGTAGAGTGGTTGTGTACACACACACTCCCAACACATTTCGGTCCAAACTGGTTGAAAAAGTGCATGTACCACCGTATGACCCCTATAAGGGCGATTAAATAACAGCATATTTGGTTGTATTTTGGACTCCCTGCAATACCGGAGGTGATTCGGTTAAGAGCTGTAGCACAAAGCTGAACCATATCTGCTGGCTCTTGGCTTGTGTTTGAGTCTTGGCAGTGACAGCATGAGGCTTCTTGTTCTTCAGTGTTCCGAATGCCCTACTGTTACCACAGTGACTATTGTCCCCAGAGGTTTTGAAGAGCCACTCGTGTGTGTTCCAGAATACTTTGCTCCTCTTGTCTCAGCCTCTCCACCGCACACAGTTGTTCAAGGCGAGATGGGTTCGCACCCCTTTTGAGCTGTGATAGCTGTACAAATGAAAAGACTCAGACTGTAAGTGGCTTCGTATCTTTAATTAGACACAGGCAGCATTAAGAATGAATAGATTTAATTAGACTCACCCTCTCTAGTGCCTTGACATTGTCATCGGTGAGGTTATTGCAAAGCTTTAGGGCAGAGTGAATGCACCACTCTTCTCTATCCCGGCTCACTGCTGCCCCCAAGAGCACACTCTTCCAATTAGAACTGCAGACCACAGCGTTTTGAATGGATTCAAATAAATGGCATAAATAAACTGTATGCAAGTAAAAGCAATAACAACGACATGCAGTTTACATAATCATGCAGTCAAATTTTATGGATGCAAATAGTGGGTTTAGGGTGTTAACTTCTCACTATTGCTCAGGTTTCAAGGACAGCAGTCTCAGTGCAGTCATCAGTCGCCAGGAAGGGCCATCCATCCCAAATGTCAAGTTTCTGTTGAAGAGTGAAATAGTATGTAACTTGGTTTTTGTTGTGAATTTAAGTCAACTTTTATCCTGAACTGCAGCATTATACATTTTGAGAACAATAGCATGCAATATTTTATATTCCTTACCTTAAAAAATCATTGTCTCTTAGGTAGAGTAGTTTTTGTGTAAGCTGTTTGTCTTTTTCATCTAGACATAATCTTAAAGTTCCTACAATAACAACAAACAGCGATCAATGCAGTTCCATGGTATTTATTAGTTGCATGTAGAATATTTCATATTTGTGAATATTTTCCTTACCTAAATCAACATATACTACACTGTGGGGGTTACTAGAAGCAACAAAGCCATATTCCAGAAGTAGTCTGTGATTATCATGAGGGCCATAATTGATGAACACTTGCTGGAATTTCCTACAGCCTTGAACACTTTTAACTTCATAACAGCGAGTTTGTTTGTTGAAGCCAGCTTCAACCTGCATGACAAGGAAAGTTTATTGTCTTTATTTATAACTATGCAATTTTATTGTTTTGCAAGAAAGCTCACTACCGTTCAAAATTCTAACAAAATCAAACATTTTTTACAGACCGTCGGCTTTTGAACAGTAGTGTATTTCTGTTAGGTGCTCTTACTTGTACATTAGGACAGTGGTTTAGCAGGTCCAGGTACGGTGCAAGCGCATAGTTATCCTTTTTCCTGGAGAGGTAGTCACTCTGACCATGCTCCATGTACACCGTACGTGTATTAACGCTACACCAAGCCCACCGCAGTGCATCCTGGGTAAACAACTCCTCTGTGGGCTGGGTGAAAAGTGGCTGGAGGGAGCGGAAAAACATCAATGAAGAACAGTAGAGTTCCTGAAACTGTTCTTTCTGCTCTGTGGCTCTCTTCTGGAGACTCCTCGGCAAAAGGTCAATGATTTCATCAGAGAAGTACACAGGGCATGTGTAGGTCTTTGGGAGGATATTAATGTATGGTCTCCACTCTGATGCATCTCCTCGATGTCTCTCAGCAATCAGGAAACAACAGAGAGCCAGAAGAGGAGAAACAGGAGGATGCCATCTACAAGTCGAAAGAGAGAGAAACCAAAACCAAACTCACTTTATTGATCCCTCGTGTTCCATTTCAAACATCTAACTGCACAACAGTATGTACGTATATATGAAGAGCTCAGCTGCCAAAGAGCTCTGTCTGAAATTGTCTTCTAACATTCGCATTTTTCTCAGTCTCCTATGTTTATGTTCAGTTATTTCACCTTCATGGCAATGAAAAGAACCTATTCTTTACGTGAAATATATTTTTGTGAAATTAATCTCAGTGAAATAAACAACCTACACAAAGCAGCCTGATAAAAATGTTCTTATTTAAGAACAAAATTTCAAACAGGCTTCATATATATGTATAAAATGATTTAAAATGATTTTTAAGTTTAAGAGTACCTTTTTATATAGTCACCCATGTAACTCTTCAGAACTGTCTTGGTGGTCAGTAAGCATTTCTCAGGCAAGGAAATCACACTGTCTTTGTCCTGCAAAGATAACAAATAAACATTTCCAACGTGGGTTCAGATTTGTGGACCCAAGTACATATGCATGCTTTCACACACACACACACACACACACACACACACACACACACACACACACATATATAAGTTCACACAAATAATTACCTTGATTGTTTGAGTTGCCATAAGCCCTCTTCCAGTATCTAAGGGGGGACATATAAGAGTAATTAACTACTACGTGTAAAAATGTGTTATGCAAGTGCTCTACCTCTGAAACGATCTACTTGCCCTGGAAGGTGACAGGGATGAGAGACTGGGAGGTGAAGCCTTTTCCTTTTAGCCATCTCCTCAAAAGAACAAACTGATCTTCGTGACTCAGAGTCACTACAGGGATAAAATACAAATACAACACTTAATTAAACTCCACATACTACACTGCAAAGCTGTATCATAGAAACTGAATAGCTACATTTGTATACATCCTCGTGTTTTTTCCGTCTTTTTTCCCTCGCTCTTCTCCCAGCTCGGCAGCCAGGTTTACTCATCTTAAATATCCATATAACTGCGCTGCCTAAAGCTTATATCCGGGGTAATAGCATAGCATTCTAAACCGCAGCAAGAAACAAAATACACATCCACATGGTCAAAAACACAACCGGATCACGTGCTTCAGGCGTCGTTACGTCACTGTCTTTGAACCAATCGCAGTACGTATCGAAAATTAAATAAATGTTTTAGATACAAAAAAAGATCTACAGCTCATAACTGTTGCTATATCACCAAACAAACTTAATCCACATGACATAGACATCAAACAGCAACGCTTTATACAAGCGTATTCCTCCGCGCATGCGCAGCTAAGTAGCAAAGCGCACCGGAAAAAACAAAAACAAAAGTGAATTGATCACCGCGGAGTAGAACAGGTACGAGGTTTCTTTTAATCACGCACACGTGTCCCAAATGCATTTTATTTTGATATTTTTATTAATTAGGCTGCTGTTTACTTGACAGAACATGGTTTTGTTTTCAGTTTCTTGTCCACTGCAGCAGACACATCGCAGCAATGAGCAGCAGTAAAGTGGCCCTGGTCACTGGTGGGAATAAAGGCATCGGGTTCGCAATCGTGCGGGCAATGTGCAAGGATTTCCCCGGGGACGTGTACCTGACCGCTCGGGATGTCGCTCGAGGAACTGCTGCTGTGGACAGTCTAAAGAAGGAGGGGCTGGCACCGATCTTTCACCGGCTGGACATCAACGACCCAGACAGCGTCCGCTCCGCGCGAGACTTCTTCACTGAAAAGTACGGCGGCCTCGACGTGCTCGTCAACAACGCTGGCATCGCCTTCAAGAGTAAGTCATTTATTCGGAAATTAACACTCTGCACCTATTCATTGCCATTAAGGTGAAATTAATGATCTACACATAGAAGCATTACACACACACACACGCAAATATTATTAAAACATCTGATATTGATTTTCTACAGTTATTAAAGTTAAAGATATAGCAAAGGTAGTCAAAATCCAGTGCATGGTAGGCAGATTGGTAGCGTCTGGTGGGAGAAATAACAAAAAAACATATATAATAGTATGGTTACTAGATGCCTGAATAATATAGAAGTATCCATACAAATATGTTAAATAAGCTTTCCATTGATGTATGGTTTGTTAGGGTAGGACTATATTTGGCTAAAATACGACTATTTTAAAATCTGGAATCTGAGGGTGAAAAAAAAACTCCCAAAAAACTATATCCTGAGAAAACTGCCTTAGCAAAGCGTTTTAACAATCAAAGGTTTAGTAATTTAACAATTAAAGGTTATATAGCAAATTTACAAATTATCTTCATGCAACATGACCTTTTCTTAATATCCTAATGTTTTTTTTGCCATAAAAGAAAAATCTATAATTTTGACCCATACAATATAACGTTGGCTATTGCTACAAATATACCTGTGCGACTGGCTTGACTGGTTTTGTGGTTCAGGGTCACAAATGTTTAGTGCCTAGTTGCTTATAAGAATATTTTCAAATGTAATTTATTCATTTTATTAGACTTGCATTTGTATTTAAACATTATCAGAAAACGACATAATTTGAGCTGATTTTAGATTTGCGTAAATGGCTCTGTATTTAGTATGCTTTTGCATTTTCCACTAATTTCAAATTGTAGCTTTTTATGTTTTTGTGTTCATAATAGCAAGTCCCACAAATGTTTTTTTACTGTTCTGTTTAAAAATAAATAAATACAAAACGGTTGGCTTTTCAGTTTAAATGACAAAAACAATGAAAAAGTGTTAATGTGCTGTTATTTATTTATCTGCTGTGTAATGAAAAACATTTTGATTTCTTCATGGCAGTGGCAGACACGACCCCCTTTGGCATCCAAGCAGATGTGACACTGAAGACTAATTTCTTTGCGACTAGAGATATGTGCAATGTGTTCCTGCCCATTATCAAACCAGGAGGTAAGTCATGTCAGTTATACCTTGCACGAATTTCTCACATTTCACACTCACTCTCTTTCTTTCTAGGCCGGATGGTGAATGTCTCCAGCATAATGGGCTCAGTGGCTTTAAGCCGCTGCAGTCCAGAACTCCAGGCCCGTTTCCGAAGTGATGACATTACAGAAGAAGAGCTGGTCGGACTGATGGAGCGATTTGTCCGCGAAGCTCAGGAAGGGGTACACGCAGAGCGAGGTTGGCCTAGCACTGCATACGGGGTCTCCAAAACTGGCCTCACCACCCTGACTAGAATCCTGGCCCGGAATCTGACGAAAGAGAGGCCTGGAGATGAGATCGTATGCAACGCCTGCTGTCCAGGATGGGTCAGGACTGACATGGCTGGACCAAATGCAACCAAATCACCAGATGAGGGCGCCGTTACTCCAGTGTATTTAGCATTGCTGCCTGCTGGGGTTAAAGAGCCCCATGGGCAGTTTGTTTCAGAGAAGAAAGTGCAGCCATGGTGAGAGCTAGAAAGAGTAAGCATGTAATGTTTGTGTTGTAAAGCCGGAGTCAAGTTCAGACACACCAGAGATTTAGCCAGGCTATTTCAGGAAGGTTTTGGGTTTGATTCAGACAGAGCCATATACAGACGACTTCACGTATTCCAAAAAAAATTACTATGGGCATTGTGTACTTTATTTTTACACTAAAAGCTTTAACATTTGATCAATGTTTTGGTGTATAGACGAACCGTATATAATTTAACAACCAAATATAACGTGGTCTTAAAGGAACAGTTCACTAAAAAAGTGGAAAATTGCAGAAAATGTATTAAAAGTGGGGCCATCCAAGTTTAGAGGAGTTTGTTTCTTCATTTTGAACAGATTAAGAGAAATGCTTCAGTTGCTCACCAATGAGCCTTTGCAGTGAATGAGTCACAGTTACAAACGTGTAGCTTTTCAAGATGGTTACTAATGTGTATTACTTGAGGTTTATTGTGATGTTTTTATCAGCTGTTTGGACTTTCATTCTGATGGCACCCATTCACTGCAGAGGATCCATTGGTGAGCAAGTGATGAAATGCTAAAGTTCGCCAAATCTGTTCTGATGAAGAAACAAACTCATCTACGTTTTGGATGGCTTGAGGGTGACATTTTTTGCAAATGATCAAATGATTGCCTTTGTGAACTCCAGCTTGTGTATGCGTTAAATATTTGAATATGCAACATACGTATATACAACCATTCAATTAAGTGAAAGTAATTAATTCATTATTAATTGGAATGTAACAGGTTGTTGTGGAGTGTTGTGCCCATAAATAATACTGACAAATATGGAAAAGAAAACTGAATTACAGAAATAAAAGTCCATGATAATTCTCAGTCGTATTGTTTCTTCTTGAAAAGCGTTGGATCAGTATGTCTGCAGAGTTTAGAAGAAAGTGCATCCTCGCCGTCTCTGAAGTGCGCTGATGATTTAAAGTACTTGCTTAAATAAAGGCCACATTTCCAAGAAGAACATAAAGCTGTATCAGGTTACACAGTTGTACTTGAATTTATTGCTCACAACAATATGCGAGGAACTCCTTTAGAGGTCTCAGCGGGTGCATAGCTGGAGTGTGAGAGCAGGGTGTGCGCTATATCTGGACTCAGACAGCAAAAGGTCCTCAGTACGTTAACAAACCCTTCTCTGCAGCTTTCTTCAATATCTATCATAGGACTTTCAGCAAAAATGGCAAACAGAAAACGTGGCATTCCTCTGAGCACAGTAAGTTACATGCATTTATTTTGTAATTTATTATGTTCTCCCGTGTTTTTTTATGTCTTTGATTCAAAAAGGTGAAAGAATGCATTAGTTTAAAATGCATAAAAAATGTATATAATGTCCTTTGTTTATTTTACTCTTTGCATTTGTTAATGTAATTTGATATATTTCATTACAAAAATCATTATTTACAATATTTTATTACTATATACTTATTAACACAATGGATATTGTTTATATAAACAATATCTATTGTTGAAACCGGTATATAGAAATACTAATACAAAATTATTCCGACTAGTAAATTTCACAAATAAGTACAAAGAAATAGCAAGAAACACATCTGATTAAACATGAAATTATAAAGTAAAACGTCAACTGCATAGTAATCTATACTTTTATTTACAACTTTGAAAAAAATCAGTGTAGTTATCGCAAGATTTGTGTTAAATAATTAGAAAATGCATGCAATTACATATTACTTTTGGAATTACATTTTTTTCAGCATATTTTTAATTTGTGCAGATAAGTCCGAAATTTCTTCATGCTAATTCCACAAGTCACATCTGGCCATTCAGTGCTATAGCCGAGCTAATCGGTGAGTTGTGAGTGAACTTACTTCATAAAAACACATTTAGACGAGTTTTCTCACTTTAGTGTTGCCATCTTTTATAACAGTTCATTAGTTATCCAATCAGATCAAATATTCTTGATTTTGTGAACTGTGAATTGTGTTACAGATAATGCTTATGACCCAGATGTTCATGCCAGACAGATCTGGATAGACTGGACACGCATCAGAGGACTCGACTGCCTCTCGTTCATGGATAACGGGGAGGGTTTGACCAGAGCCAGGCTACATAAGATGCTCAGGTACAAAGCGCTACAGCCTGTCCATTCACTTAAGCTAATTTATTATTCATGTTAAGTACAGCAAGTAAAAAGTGTGTGAAATGGACTTGTAATTACTGGTTGCTATAATTGCGAGAGAATCAAGAACTCTTATTGAGTTAATTCAAGGGATTCACAGTGGTCTTATGTCATTAGCACTAAAAGCCTATAACATTAAACCAACACTGGAGTGCTGGGGCCCACTGCCAGAATAATTAAGGACACGTAATTGGCTTCTGGTAATCACTATACTTATCATGCTGTGAATGAATGCAGCTGCTTATTAGTGTAAACGTTCGACCAGGTTAAGTACTCTCTTAATGAAAGAACGATCAGATATGTGATATACTGCGATCAATTTAATGCAGCTTTGCATTAAATTACTTACTTGTGAAAAAATACCTCAAACTTTTGAGTGCTAGTATATGTGATGCATCCTAACAAATATTCCTGGGGTTTTTTAAAGCTTTGGTTTCAGTGAGAAGAAAGCAGCGAAATTTCGCATTCCAGTTGGTGTGTACGGAAATGGTTTTAAATCAGGGTCCATGCGTCTGGGAAAAGATGCCATTGTTTTCACGAAGACCAGAGACACCATGAGTGTGGGGCTCCTGTCTCAGTCTTACCTTGAGGCCATCGGAGCACAGCGCGTCTTGGTGCCCATGATCACGTTTAGACGCGACGGACACAACCAGTAATCTTCTACAGCTTTCTTTTCAGTGTTATTGTCTAAAGGTTGTTGAACTGCATTTATGTGGATGAGTATCTTAAGCTTTGACCTGAACTGAATTCTTGACCTTTGACCTCACCAGTGTGGAGGATGGAGTCAGTCTGAGAGCGATCCTCACATACTCGCTCTTCAACTCGGAGAAAGAGCTTTTTGCAGAGCTTCGGGCCGTCAGCGCCGCCGGACCCACAGGAACACGCATCATCATCTGGAACCTTCGCACGTAAGATACACGCAAAGATGGATGGATTTAATCAACCCTGCTCCTAGGCACCCCACTGTCCTGCAAAGTTTATTTCCAACCTCCTTCAGCACACCTGCCTTTGCATTTTTAAGCTTCAATCTTGAGGAACTTGATTGGCTGCTTCAGATGTATTTGTTTAGGGCTGTAGCTAAACTCCTCAGGAGCAGGGGTGAAGACCTATGGATTAAATTACTGACTTTAGAATTTGAACTGAACTTTTTTAGAATTAAATACTTTTATACAGAAAGGATTAGTGCTGTCAAATGATTCAGTGCGATTAATCACGTCCAAAGTAAAGGTTTTTGTTGGCATAGTAAATGTGTGTATACTGTATATATTTGTTTTGTATAAATACACACACTGTATATATTTACATGTATATATTTATATTAATGTAACTTATGTTTTCTATAAATATATTTTATTTATAAACAACATATTTTTCTTAAATATATACATGCATGTGTATATATATATATATATACATATATACACATATACACACATAACAAATATACACAGTACACACACATATTACTTTATTACATGAAGAAAACATTTATTTTGGATGTGATTAATTGTGATGAATTATTTGACAGCACTACAAAGGATTCATTATATTGCTCAAAAGATATCGATAGTGATATAGAAAATTTCTCTTTCAAATAATCTCTTTAAATGTTGAGATGTCTCAAAAGTTTCTTATCAAAAAAAATATATTAAGCAATACTGATGATTTCTTGGATTCTGATTATGCTGAAAATTCAGCTTCACCATCACAGGAATAAATT
>JAUMHP010000040.1:21887616-21922199 GCA_032361065.1 Enteromius trimaculatus
TATATATATTTTTTTTTTACGTTTTAGTAAGTTTTGTTTATGTGCTTTTACCATTTTTATTTTGAATTTAATTTTAGATTTATTTTATTTTTAAAACCAAAATTTTTTCACCAAAAGTGAAGTTAATTTATGGGAGTAGATTAGATACAAAGTTAATGCAAATACGCGAATGAATTTAATTGGGCATCACGATTGCCACGTTATCATCACGAATCGTCTTTTATTCAAGTTAAAAAATTTCAGCGCATGACCATTGCGCAAGCCAATCAGTGAAAAGTTTCTTGACGTGCCTGTCCAGTCAGCCAGTTGTATCAGAGAATGGAGAAGAGCGATATTTGTGCGAGTGTTGTGAATATTCTTCAACGTAAACGTATTTAGTTCCAGTTAGTTGCAATGGCAACCAGATTTATTTTTTCCCCAAGTTTAACTTTTTTATTTAGTAGCTTTTAGGTGTTAATAGCAACGCTGTTGAGGGGTTGGATATGTTGACAGTTGGCCATTAAGCAGCTATTTAAGCATGTTTATTAAAAAGTATTATATTTTGTCTGTGCTGTTTCAGCTGGAGAGTGTAGGAGAAGAGAAGAGCAGGCTTTCTGCCCTGTGTCATCAGCTGAGGAGTCAACTGTCAGATCTCAGGGAACACAGCCAGAGAGGAACGGAAGAGAAAGACGACAGCTCTAAACTCAGGATGCTGCGTTTAAACCTGAGTCGTCTGCTGCTGTCTTTTATTCCCTCTCTTCATCTTGAGCATGTAGACTACAGTAGTGATGTCATAGATACCATCCTCACCCAGGTTCTAGAACACATCACTTAGAATGATTCTGATTTTCAAAGTTAGGACTATGCTGCGTCTAAAATCCCATACTGCTTAAGTAGGTACTACATTTAAAATTGGACGTACTATTCGACCGTTAAAAAGTACTATATAGTAAAAGTTCTATATAGTATGAATGTGGGTAGTATGAATGGAATTCGGACATACTACATCCGCCATATTGATGTTGTCACGTGTCATGCGTCGTCACAACAGCGCGAACATGTAAACTTTCAATAAATCATCCGTTTATTTCGATTGTCTTAAACAAGTGTAATTTAATCACAATAAACAAAGCTTACACTTGAAATGAGCCGCATCTCCACTTTCCGCCATTTTTAAAATATGACGCCTCCTCTCCCGGAGCCTCATGGGATAGGAAAGTGTGCATGGTATGCGTACTACAGAATTCGCGCAGAAGCAGTAGGTCATCAGGGTACTTTTCGCCTACTGAATTTCGAATACAACCAATTCAGACATACTACTCGCCTCGCATACTGTTTTTCGCGTACTAAATAGTAGGGAAGTATGCCATTTCGGATGCAGCATGAGTCTTACTGACAAGGGAAATGATTTGTATGTACACCTCTTGTGTTATTATTACAACTGGGTGAAATTATTACAATTTCTAATATACTTTGTAATATATTTACATTTTAGAGCGAGACATATCAAAATTGCGGGAGAAATGACTATAGGAATGAAAGCCTTCCTTTAAGTCAAAAGAGCCTTTTTGAAAAAGGCTTTGCTTGCTTGTTCGTTATTTTTATTTTTTACTATCTAATGTGAATGTAAAATTAATTTTCAGTATTATTTGAGCTAACAAAACCAAATGTATGACAAAATGTGTCATTGCGACATTCTGTCTCTCTAGAAGCTGTATTTGCATGCCTAGAAAATAGCACAACCAAGATGGCCACCGATTGAACTGACCTGCTCCAATAAAGACTTAATTTACTCACATTCTGGTACTTGATGTTCATTTATCATACATTTAATGAAGTTCTTTTCCACTGTGACCTCTATGTATGCTTTCTTGCTCCTTACACACATATCAGTCGTCCTTCTCTTCCTATCTTCCTTCTGACCTCAACCCATACCCATCTACCACTTAAACTGTCACTCTGACTATTAATCAAATCTCCTTTTAAAGACATCCTCCAATAAATGCATAATAAAGGTACTCTGTGAACTCAGCAGTGACCTATCGACTTACATCCATTTGCGCTGAAAGTAAAACCTATAGATGTGACCTAATCATTACAAGGCCTGTTTATTTTTACCATCCCTGTCAGTTCTTCTGGCAGGGAGGGGCTAACGTAAAAAATAAATTAATACCCCTATGTATTAAAGGTCATAAGTTGATGATCGTTCTCTGCCAGTGGCATACAGAATGACCAGCACCTTTAATTGTAAGCTGCTTTTTGGTGTCAATAAGATTTTTTTATCTTTATTTTTTAAAGAATTTAATATGTTTAATTTGCATTATGCAATTAAAGGATGCATTAAACTGATCAAAAATTACAGTAAATGCATAAAATTGAACAAAAAATCTATTTCACACAACGCAAAAAAAAAAATCAGTGTTTCCTCAAAAATATTAATCAGCACTACTGTTTTCAAGGATGATCATAAGAAATGTTTCTTGAGCACCAAATCAGCATATTAGAATAATTTCCCGAAGGAAACTGAATGTAACACTGAACAGCGGACTAATGATGCTGAAAATTCAGCTTTGCCACAGGAATAAAATACATTTAAAAATGCAATACAATAGAAATAGTTACTGTGAATTGTAGTAATATTTTACAGTATTACTGTAGTTTTGATCAAAGAAATTCACTAGGCATAACTGTCCCAGCAGATGTCAATTCTTCAGACCACTTACCTACCAGCTGATGGAGAGGCTGAATTTCATGCAACACCTGTCAGTGTTATAAATGGATGACTCTTGGGAAGCTTACGTGACTGTCTTTTTGTAACCAGGCTCATTAAATAAGGTTACCAAAATATTACACTGGCCATGCCAGGGCATAACAAGAGTCAGATGTAGTTTCTTGGATGGCTGTGTCATGGCCTGGTTAATACTGCGATTCGAAGGAGTAGTTTACCTAACAGTCATCATTAACTTGCCCTCATATTGTTCCTAACCTGCACGACTTTCTTCCTTCCAGGTAAGAATAGAATCTAGGGCTGTCAAACTCCAAAATGACAAAGAAGAACCATAAAAGTTGGTCACACAAGAAGTCCATATGATTTGTGCATAATATTCTGAAGCCAACAACAAAATAGGTCAAAATAAAAGCCGTTATTCAATGAAAATCTTGCCATAGCTCACCTTGAGAGTTCATAAGAGATGTAGTAATGTCTAGTTGGATAATGAATCTTTTTTTTTGAGTTGGATCTTTTCAGTAAATCTTTGATCCCGTTCACAAAGCCAGCATGAGTCGATTTTGTAGTGCTTGAGTCGTACGGTCTACTTTAGCAGTGATTTTTAAAGCTTGAAAGCTTCAGGCTGAGCTCGTATCTAGTACACACTCTTTGGTATCTGTCAAAATCCTTTTCCTTCTGGATGTCACAGTCATGTGGGGTCACGAGGTCCAGGCCTGTGCCAGATTTGTTGTGTTATTCAATCTCTTCTACCAAGATCTCTGCTTGGACCATCAACATCAAACTGGTAAGGAGTAAAATATTTCGCTGAAGTTTTTAAAAGTATGGAAAAAAAAAAAGTTGATGATTTTCATATTTTGGTTGTGGGTGTTCCCCAACAACAGGTTGGCATGCAACATCAAAAACTCTTTTATGGTGTCATAATTAATGGTACATACACTGTCACTGGGGCGGTACCCTTTCTAAAGGTACACTTTTGTACCTATTAGGTAAAAATATGTACACTTGTATCTTTAAGGTACCAAAATGGACCCATTAGGTACAAACATGAACCTTTTTAAAAGGTACTGCCCCATGTGACAGCTTTTGTACCTTTAGTTTTGAGAGTGTATAATATGCATTTATTTTTTACCTTACCTGCTCAATGACTCCCAAATGATTCATTGAACGATTCATTTTTTCAAACCCTCGATCTGAGGTGACTGGTCTTATTTACATTTCATCAAGTCTGTAATGCGTGATAAAGCAGTGTTTGTGAGCACCTAGTGGCAGAGAGTGAATCAGCGTTTTTATTCAAACAAATGCGAAAACAATATGCTAATGTCTTATCTCGAAATCAACACGAAACTGCGTGGGATTCGCTTTAAAAACGACTCGGAAGTCGACGCTTCCTTTTGAGAGACAGTAAGTTTATACACTGCACTTTCAGATGTAAAACTTTACAGGATGTTTTCATTCAAGGCTATTTTCAAAAATCCATAATAGGGGCACTTTAAGCTCTTTTCCCCCCTTCTTTAAATGATGCAGTTCTTCAGCAGGCTATATTTGATTCTTCTGAAGCATCAAAAATGGAAAAGTTATTGATTTGAGGAGCTAGGTAGTTCTTTTGAATCTAATTAGAACCTTCTTTTAGCCTTTTCTCTGGAATATTTTGACACTAAGTACTCTTTTTAGTGTGGATTTTTAGTGGAGACGTGAAATAGCCCAGATCCTGAAGTCTCCAGCATCGCAACTCTCAAACCAGGGCTGAAGGTCAGACTTTTTTTTTTTCTTTGGCAAAATTCAGTGTTTTGTATTAAGCAGTATCCTGAGGGTTATGTGATTCTCTTCGATCTTTACCCCTTCTGAATATTGCATGTTGATTTATGTCCCACGCGCCGAGCCAGATCCAGGTCTCAAAATGGATTTTAATGGAGTTGCATTAGTGGAGTTATTCTAGATTAGAGCTTATCAGCCAGCTCAAATTTACTCCGCACTTCACATTAATCCATCTCGACTTGTACTAGGCCTCTGAGAGTGGTATATAAGGAGGTGTTGCGAATACAGACAATTTTCAGGTTTCTGCATCTCTTTTCATTTCTTTTCTGGAAACTAGAAGTTGGCATTTAGCTTAATATTATTCAGGATAACGGGACACTGTTTAGCTGTCTTAAAACAATGATTCATTCTAAGTGTGCCCTTCAAAAAGATAGGAAGTAAATTAGTCCCTGAGGAAGCAAGATTGCATGGTAATATGCTGTTTTGTGCTTTCGTTAATTAAAAAAATCACTTTCCCACCAGTAAAGAACAGTTACAACCTATTTTGACTGTTAACTATTATTTTAAAATGTGGAAAACAAAATAGTAAAGAGAATAATTTAGACAATGGTTACAAAATCTTGATCTGCCCACATGCATTTCCTCGCATGTCCACAAGGGGGCAGTACAGCTATCAAATAGATTTATCTTATATACTATACTAGATTATAAATGAAGCAAAATACACACGAATATGCATGCACAAGGAAACATCAATTATTTACATTATGGTCTCATCTGTTGCTATCATTTAAACCGAAGCAACAAAATAGCAACAGTACCACAAGAATGAGTGTGCAGTTATTAAATCATTTATTTATAAGATACTTCAGTCCTGCTCCTTTAGGACACTGTTAATTCTTTCCAAACCCGAGCATCCTTTTCCTTCACCTTTAGATGCAATAACATGATGACATTTCTGTAGCCTTTATATAATGTTTAAATAACACATATGTTGCGTTAGGGAACGTTTTTGTGCCCTTCCTGGTCCCCTTAAGCACTAGCAGCATCACTGGGGAGTGAGAACATGATTGAATTTTTACGTACAGTCACGTCACAGCTCTGAAGTCGTAATGAGGACAGAATGGGCCACATATTTGCCTCCCGTGTCATATCTTGCTCAGTGTTTCTGATCTGCTCGTGTCTCAACTTGAAAAACCAGTGGAGGAATAGATAGAGAGAGTGACTGACAGGCTGGGGCTAGTTGTCACAATAGACCGTCCGTTTTTGAGCAGCAGATCAGCATATTTCTTAAGGATCATGTGACACTGAAGACTGGAGTTATGATGCTGAAAATACAGCTTTGCATCACAGAAATAAATACATTAAGGTGTTATTTTGGCCGATCAGATTGGATCAGATTCTGTTCAGATATTTGTGTTTTAGCATGAAATTGCACTTGTGTCTCTACATACTGAGATATATCCCTTCTGACAACTTCTCTGTGTAACAAGTCTCCCATATCTGACACCACAAGTCAAGGTAGTATAAAAACTCGAAACTTCGTCCTCTGGGGCCGTATTAAAGAAGCATGTTAACTGTAAAATCGTATCTTATCTGTTCAGTTACCATGGCGATTTGAGTTAGAACTTGTCAGATCTTAACTCAAGATAGGAAGTATCTGCAATACGGCCCCTGATCTGCAGTAATTCTGTGACGGCAGCCCAGAACGAGAGCCGTTTATTGCTTCATCCAGACAAAATTCAACTACCTTAATAAATGGAACATTTGAGACTGTAAAAGTTGCTCTTTGATGCGAGATTTCTGTCAAAAGAAGGTCAAGCTGGTCCAATATGTGCACTAAGGATCATTACATCATCTCATATCTAGGATACAATAAGATGGAAATGGCTTCAGCTCTTTGAAATATCTGAAACATCTTGCAGTCAATTTACCGTTTAAAGAGTTTAAATCAGATTTTTAAGAGGAGTGCAGTAAGCACTGAAGCAAAAATCAACTGCACTTAATCAGTTTTTTTGGTCTAAGCTTTATAAAACAAGATACTTTTTTTGAATTGGACATCATAAATATATTAAGTTATATTTTGTAAGATGTTGAGATAAAGATTAAGATGTATTTCATTCTTGACCCATTTGCAATTTTTTCATTCTTGTTTTTATTGCTAAAACATTTTGAATAATAAAACATTTTGTATGTAACCCTGGACCACTTAAACCAGTCATAAGGTCATTTTTTTGAATGAATGAATGACACAGTTATATAGCGCTTTACTGTGTATTGCTATACAACCAAAGCACTTTACAATCATGTGGGGAGGGGGTCTCTCCTCAACCACCCCCAGTGTGCAGCATCCACCTGGAGGATGCTACAGCAGCCACAGGACACCACACACCGGCTACAGGTGGAGAGGAGAGAGAGATACAGCCAATGGATGGGGATTATTGGGAGGCCATGATAGACAAGAGCCAGGACCAGGACACCGGAGTTACACCCCTACCCTTTACGATGAGTGTCATGGGATTTTTAATGACCACAGAAAGTCAGGACCTCTGTTCAACGTCTCATCCGAAAGACTTTTTCGCAATTGATATTTATGTATCATCTGTAAACTGAACAAATGATTTTTCCAATCTATGGTTTGTAGGATTGAACAGTGTCTGGAATCTGGTAGTGCAAAAAAAAGAAAAAGAAAATATTGATAAAATCACCTTTAAAAATGTCCAAATTCATTTCTTAGCAATGCATATAACTAAACAAAAATTAAGTTGTAATATAGCCTATTTATGGTAGGAAATGTACAAAATATCTGATCCTTACAAAGTGTTGTTGTTACTTTTAAATATAAAACATAACTTATAAAACAATACCTTATTTTTCTTAAATATATACATGCATGTGTGTGCATTTATATATAATTATAGATGGTACACACCTATATTACGTACACAAAAACCTTTATTTTAGATTAATCGCGATTATTCATTGCCCAGCACTACTCGTATTAAACCTTGCTCAATTTACTATCGATTTATGCTTAAAACAAGTAAGAAAAATCGGCAGTTTAATTTAAAATCTATATTTCATAAAATATTCTTGCCTTGCATCTTCTTGAAAGCAGTGCACGTTCTTTCCAAGGCTCCTCTGATATGCGTAGACATATGCCATGGCATTGCCCCCCTTGACTTCAGTGCTGGACATGGTGTCCCAGCATCCAGAATGAAACAGCATGTTATCATAGGGAGCAGGAGAACGCCTGCTGAGGCATCTGCCATCCCATGTGTGTCCCGCACCCAGAGCCATCCAGCGTCTCCTGCTTTTCCCCTTCAGGCTGTGGAGTTCTGCTGATGGCATGTTAGCGATCATCCCAGCCAGCGTGAGGTCTCGCAGCGTCGTCTGGACACTGTCCAAATGTGCAGTGGCCTGTAATGCAGTGGAATGCGATCGGACACAATTGCCCCGATTGTCTAAATGACAGCTAGAAACTGCCTCATTTTGAGCTTACACTGTCCAGTAAATCAGAATTGCCCTGAACACTGTTGACTGGCCCATTTATTACAGATTAACATAATGCTGTTTTTTTTTGTGGGTGTTTGGGTGCTATTAAATTAAGTATGACATAGTGTCGACTTCTTTTGTAACTGTGTTCATTAATCTAAGGAATAAAAGATCTCTTAAGCTTCATAAAACCGCTCAATGTTTTTTACTGTAAAATACAAATTCTGTCAGTTTTGAGCAATTGGACGCACACTTTTGGACGTTAGTGAAGCTGAATGGTTTAATCGACTCAATACAGCTCAATTTGGATTGACCTGAGATCAGTTTCACTGCAGCTGTTTGGTGCAGAATCATCATAAAGAGGAAGAGATTCAAAAATAGTGCTGCTATACTACGTCTCGCCGGGATCGAATTGTGGCTCAAAACCAAAAAGCCAGTTTGCTTTTCATAAACAACATTAATTGCTTTGACGTTATTGCCGTTTACGGCAGCTGAGATTGTTGAAATCGTAAACACGCTCATTACAAACCTCCAAGGTTTCTTTTAATAGCCTGGTCCTTTATGATAATCTACAGTGTATTTTTCCACGTACCAGCCTATAAATCCACCACCATTCATTGATGCTGGGAATACTATCATAGGGGTGATAGGATTACTTTCGACTAATATTTTGAAGTTACACCCACATAGAGGACGTTTTCACACATTTACAGCTATTCATTTATTAACAACTACAAGTACATATGCGTAATGTGATATTTTCAACACTACGTGCACAGGAAGGTAAATGCATGGACGAGACCCTCCCCCCGCGGCCCGGAATAGTTCAGCTCAATCACAGGCACCTCAATGGAAGCCCGTCCAATGGCTCCGCCCCCTCCACCATCAAACAGCCCGTTTAAATATTAACTCTTCACTTGCAGCTCGCAGTCTGTGTCCTGAACCGAAGACGGATGGATGCCTTGCTGGGGAGCTCAACTGTTATGTCTTGATCCACAGATGTCAGCTAAAAAAGATACTTTTGTATTCCCTCTTGATGATCTTAAATGTAGTAATGCAGTAAAAAGGTGCTTTTAAAGTTTCCCTATTACGGGTTTTTGAAGATGACCTTTCATGCAGTGTGTAAATCAGCTCTAAGTGAATGAATACATCCAGCAAAGTTTTAATTCAGAAAGTGCACTGTGTATAAAGTTATTGTCTCATAAAAGAAAGAGTCGACTCATTGAACCGAGTCGTGTTTATAAGCTATAATAGGGGCATTTAAACTCGCATGAGATGAAGAATCCAGTATTAGCAGCCTGATAATGAAATCCTATGATCTGTATCTTTATCTCAGTAACTCTCCTCCCCTTCATTCGTTTTGTTTCTGTTGAACTTTTAATTTAAGGGTGGTAAAGAGTGTGGAAGGCTGTTGGTGTCTTTGTGCCCATCTGCTTACAATTGTGTCTGATTGACACATCTGTCTACTTCTCAGCTATTACCCCTCCTCTTCCATGCTTATTTTCCTTATTTTCTCTTCACTCTTTCACGTCCTCTAGTACAGTGATTCCTAACCAGGGCTAAGTGTGCCCAGGGGATATTTAAGTAGATTTCAGAGGGTAACATTTTCATTTTGCTTTGTTAAAGGGACAGTTCACTCAAAAATGGAAACTCTGTCATCATTTGTTCATGCCTTTCTAAATAGGACTTTTACTTCTGCAGAACACAAAGGACATTCTAAGAATGCTGGTAACTCAATTACATTGGCTCATTCAAACAATAACAAATGAACAGAAAATGAAAAGTCGTTCCAGTTTGGAATTGCATGATGGTAAATAATGACTTGTTTATGTCTTTCACTTTAAACTTGTTCAACAGACAAATAATAAAGTAATGAGTAATTTCTTTTCAAGGAAATATTTTGTGTATGAAATTTAATAATTTCATTTTACACTGTGTGTATAACATTTCGAATTCTGAAAGAAAGGTACAAAAGCTGTCACTGGTTCAGTACCTTTTTAGAAGGGATACATTCGTACCTTAAAGTCCATATTGGTACCCTGTTAGTCCCTAAAGTGTCAGTGTTTTTCGCTGGTGATTTTAACAATGAATTACATAGAAACCGCAAATGACGGAAAAATAACAGAATTGTTGAAGTCGGAGATTAACAGTTTATTTCTTTTAAAACATACTGCAATAATCTTCGCTTTATTTACGACTTAAATTTTTTTTTTTTTTTTGCAGTGATCCTGTACTACTGGATTTATTCGTTTAAAAAGGACTCATTATAATAATCGATTAATTACTTTTTAATATACACTTTAATTTTAGTATTTTTGTATTTATGTTGTGCAGAGCATTCATCAGATCTAGTCATAAGGATGCATTGGTCAGTCATTGCTAATGTATTCAGTGAGAAAACATTGTCTAATAAAAGAGATGAAGTGAGTAATGTTTGTCTGGACATGTGATCTCAATATGGCGGCCCCCATGAGGCGACCCTCTCCGCGTAATATAAAACGGCTGTTATCTTCTCATGTGAGGGTACTTGATTTTATTTACATATACTGAAAAGTACACCTTGTTTTCTTTTTGAATGAGCGAATTCATAAGGATAAGCTTTATTAATGATTACACTAAATGGCGTTCAGTACAGCGTCACTGAGCAGAGAGTTCAAGCCTATTCTAGTGAATCTTGAATCTGAAAACAAGCAGGTTTCGAAATGTTTGTGTGGAGTCGGATGTACGACGGCGAGGGCTTCACATTGAGACATGATTTTAACGGCCCACAACTTGAGAACTCTTACCCCTCAGTTTGGGGTCTGGGATTCATTGTTCCTTAATCCTCCTCCTCCCCCACCACCCTCACATAACCCTTTTTTTCCCTTCTCTCTCTCTCTCTCCTTTTGCGGCCCCTGACCCTCCGTTTCTCTCTTTCTCTGCCTACTGCTATAGAAGCCAGATGAGAGCACGAATACCGTCCCACCCTACCCCCCTTCCCTTCTCACTTTTCTCGTCCCCCTCTCCGTGTGTTTTTTTTTTTCACTCCCTGAGAGCTATACAAGTAACAGAGATGGAGAGAAAGAGCGAAAGGAAAAAAGGGAAAGCTCTTGTATACCGTAGGCCTCCCAATAATCCGCACACATGTATACGTTCATATGACTTGTAGAAGTGTCGGAAAGTGTCTAGGTAAAACTAGCAATGCAACTAGTGTACAGGTGATTTCTAAAACATTTCAGAATATTGTGGAGGGCCAGTACAGCCAACAGTGTGAGACTGAGGCGGGACTATCCTTTGAGGGAGTATTTGTGGAAACCTGTTTAAAAACAGTCATTATTTTTTCATTTGGTGATGCTAGAAGAACAGAAATAGTTTTTCCAACAAGTTGCATGACAAAGCACAAAGAAAGTACTATTTACGTCTTTCAAACACAAAACTTCTTTGTAATCAATTGTGAAATTTATTTGAAATTTCTGTGTGTGCCTTGAGCGAGTTGATTTGTTCGGATGATTTATTGAGGCAGAGATCCTTCAGTCTCCCTCTATATTTAGTACTGTTATAAGAAATTTGATTCATTTTTGTGAGTCAGTTTGTTTTGAGCGCTTTCAAAGAGTACTTAGATCACCGTTAAGCACTTCTCTTCTTCTTTTTTTTTTTTTTAGATAACTAAGATAACTAATACATTGTTAGTTATCTAAATTTAACTGTTTCCATTTTTTAAAACAAATATTCATATTTAGTCAGTGTGTATTATGTATTAACTAGGTTGAATAAAAGTGTCCATTTAAAATGTTTTCGCTTTACACCTTCAGTTTTAAGAAATGACACAGAACAGTTTTAGTATAATCTTCTCACAGTTAAAAAAATAAGTTAAACATTTAATTAATTACATGCATTAATGGCCTAACCTTTAAGGTCCTAGTGTTAATATATATTTGTGTGATGCTCTCAACTTAACCGATATCCTTACTGTACGGCTCTTACGTGGTACCCTTCTTTATATAGCTCCTTTTTTTTTTTCTAAGCAGCATGTGGTGTATCTTTTTTAGCCCAAAGCTAAACTTGACTGCAGTTGAACTACCTGAAATTCGAAGTTTCTTGTAGCTTTCCAAGACACTTTCAAACTAGCTTCCCTACAGCTGATTCTCACGTTTCGAGATAGTACGATAGAGATACACAAGTTGTTGAATGACGTTGCCGGGCTCGACAGTGACTGGTAAGTGAGGGCTTGAGTCTCAGCAAGAGAAGCGAGTTGTTAACACACTCGTGTGTGTCTGTGTGTGCGCTGTGAAGGGGGATGGCTGCCTTGTTTGTAGCTTGTCAGCAATTGCCTGAGACAAGCTTCCCCTGCATGTGTGAAAGCTGCTTGGCTTGAATGCCTGGACCGTACCAAGTGGCGTCAAAAGCGAAGGGGGGGACGGAGGTGAGAAAAAACGATCGGACTGGAGACAATAGGCCCCTGAAGTGTTCCCCCCAAGTTGCTTTGATGTTGTCCTAGTGTCTAGATGCTGAAGGGGACCGGGGACTGCAGGGAAGAGCAGCCCTTTGTGTGGATGTGTGTGCACTTTTTGGGCCAGCACGGACAAAAGGGAGGGGTACAAAAGCCTGGAGAGAAATAAGAGAAGAAACAAATGATGAAAACCCAAATGATCCTGAACGTGTTTTTGTATGGCCGCTGTGTGTGAGAGGGCACACAGAAAGGGAGAAAAGCGAGAGAAATAGGAGGAGACGCTCGTACGCTGGGGCTGATAGAGTGACAGAGAAAGAGAGGGGGTGAGTACACTGTATCTTCTTCAGCACCAGATCACTCTCTCTTTTTATTTGACCTTTTCTTACTTTATCTGTCTCTTTTGTTGGAGGGGGGTGGGTGTGTGCGAAAAATGAGTAGACCCAGAGTTGGAGCCGAAGTTGGGGCTGCGAACGGCATGCTGTTATTATTGTGGTTATTCCTGGCTAAAAACGGTCGCTACTATTACGCTCCGTTATTCTTAGTGCTTGAAAAGATATAGGGGTGTATGGAAAGGGCAGGGGGTGACGATGGGGGAGTGGATGGTTTGGAATGTGTCATTGGATAGTCTGGATGAGCTGCCCTCCGTGCCAGTGTAAACCTCCTCTGCTATCGTTATTGTCTTGTTTTTCAGGAGCGGGTTCATCTGTGTGTGTGTGTGTGTGTGTGTGTGTGTGATAGCTGCAGAGCAACAAGAGCTTTCCTCTTTCTGTGTATCAGGATTGTCACTCTCGGCTGCGGGTGAATTGTGCAATGATTGGAGACGTGTGTGTGTGTGTGTGTGTGTGTTTGGGGGGCGGTTCTATTCTGCCTGGGGGGGTTTCTCAGTCTGTGCCCTCCATGGTGGTAGCAGACTGCTTTTACACTACCAGCTGTTCCGAAAACCTGCAGTGATTTTCTCTTTCTTTCTGCCTGTCTCTCATGCTAAAGGTTATCCGATCGTCTCCGGTGTCACTCAAACATGCAGTTTCCATTGCTGTTGGATGTGTGTAAACCAGCTGCTGGGGCCGAAGACAAAACTATTTATGTATTTATTTGAGTTATGAACGCTACTGTTCCCATGTTATCTTGTATTTCATAGGTTGCAGGATATGTTCTGCCTTCGCTTGTCTTTAATTGGAAGATGCTACTTAACCCAGCACTGCTCAAGTTGTGTTCATGAGCATGTCATGTTCTGTTCATGCACATTTAAAGTAACAGTAATGTGTATGACCAGAATTGCAAGATATTGAAATGTTTTTTTTATTTTTATTGTCTACCATAGTATGTCAACATGTCATATTAAGAACAATTTCTGTGACATGTAGCTTCAGTAATAGGTGGCAATATTTGGTCACACTTTATATTAGGTTATATTATAAGGTGTTAAGGTGCAAGGGATGGATCAACAGTCTAATAAAAAAAAAAAAATAAAAAATAAAAAATATATATATAGTATTTACATGCAGGTATTTTAATAAATATAAGTACAATGTGAAAAAGTACTCAATAAGTGCATTTTATTTAATGATTAATTTAAATGTAAGTCAATAGTAGGTAAGGTCAACTAATATAACCCAATCTAGGACCCAATATTTTTACATAAATATCCAGATCATGTCTTATACCACATTTTCTTTTAAATGCTTTTATTATAAAAATCTTATTACAAAAATTGCATTCTAAATTCTGATTGGATGAGCCATGCTCAAATCGACTATAAAGTCTGATAAAAAGTTGTTGTTGTACATACTATATTATGTTGATATTTTGCTTGGTTACCATAAACAGATAGGTAACAGAGCAGTAAGAACTATTTTTTGAAACTAGTTAACTTTAACAGTATCTTTGTTGCTAATATGTAATAAGCATTGTTATCTAACTTGCTTCCTAATCTAATTCTTTAATAAATGTGGTTATAGGTTATAAATATGGTTGGCTCTTTTATGAAATGCTTTTGTTTTATCTTGATTTGGATAATAACGGCTTTTAAATGCATCAATGTAAACATAAAAAACAAGGCCATGCTACAGTGTTTTATCATGGTCCAGGTGATATTTACCTTGAAAAGACCACTGCTCTTGTATTTCTGTAGTTAAGGAGCACTAGAATTATGCTAAATCCTTTCCGTGGCTTCATCGGGTCTTGTATATATAAATAGCCTTAGTTTTATAAATGATGTAATACTGAATAGTTCATGTTAAAATATTTACAGAAATACAGTTTAATAGATTTTTATAGTGTTTGAGATGGAACACAGGAACATGAAAATAGTGTTTTATTTGATGTGAGCTTAATGGTTATATGTCCCCTGAGTTTAATAGCAATTACACGCAAACTGAGAGTCAAGTGGAATAAAAATTACAGTGGTTTGCAAACGCTCATTAATCATGTTTTAAAAGCAACACACATGCCAATAAGAGAATGTAAATGTATCCCGCCATTGATGCGAAAGCTTCACTGAACTACCTTTCTTTTTTTTGTTTGTTTTTGTTTTTTGTTTTGTGCTTGGCAGCGAGAGGTTGTGACAGAGGGCATGAGAAAGGGTCTACTGTGCCAATGCCATCTTACATTGAACATGAAATATTCCAACCATAATGTGTAAGGAAACAGGGCTGTGAGGGTCTATTCAATAAGACATCCTCCCGTTTAACAAGGTCTAGCTAGTCTCCCTGCCAGGCCAAGCTGGTGTGGTTTATGATGGTTTAGTTGATCAACCATCTGGTGTAGCCTAACCAAATTTAAAGGAATAGTTCACCCAAATGTAAATTTGTCATCATTTACTCACCCTCGAGTGGTTCCAAACCTGTATGAATTTCTTTGTTCTGCCGAACACAAAGGAAGATATTTTTTTTTTAAGTTTGTAACCGGGCTGTTTTGGGTCACCATTGACTTCCATCAGCAGAATGAAGAAATTCATAGAGGTGAGCTATAAAAGCAGCCTTACTAGGCTGGGCGACCAGCTTAGTTTTCAAAACATCCGTTTTTCTGTCCTTCATGAGCCACACTTGTTTGTGTAAAATGAAATATTGCTCAAATCTAGGCTGTAAAACCAAGGCCACTAAATGTTAATGTTTGATATGGAATATCATAAGAATAGGGAGGAGACAAGATTTTGTTTTTGTGTTGTCCCTAAAATCTTTTTTAGGGCAATCAAATACCGTTGTCCATTTAAAGTCTAAAATGGAAGTGTATGAACATAAGGCTGTGAGGGATAGAAATCAGTTCTGTATTACCTTTACGGGTGTAGTCTGGCTTGACTAGTCTTCCTGCCCGGCCCTGCTGTTGGTTAAACCGGTCGGCCATCCGGTCTCCAAACTTAACCAATAAGCGTCCAACAAAACCAATGATGTTGCTGGAAGACCAACTTAGAACAGCTTACTGTATTCTTCACAGCCTAATATGTGTTTTTGCGTCAAATGAAACGAGACTAAATACTACGCTGCAAGCCTCCGTAGGTAGATCCATCCACGTGCGTTTCCGATAAATACCAAGAGGGAGGAAGATTGCAGGACTTGGACTGAAAAATGGAAGGAATAAGAGGCCTTGGAGATCTGCTACCGAAGGAGGAGAAGTAGAAACGGAGGGAGGGGTTGGGATTTGATCAGTAGTATGGAGGGATGTGCCTCCAGAGAGAGAACCAAAGGAAATAAATGGATTTATTTTTCACAGTTGTCAAATATCCAATGCATAAATTACGTGTGTGTTAAGGGGACGGCTAATAACTCACAGCAAACATAAAACACATTTAGTTAGATGGCAGTTTAGTTAATTCGGGGATGCACGTCTGCATGGTCATAATTGTTTCATTATTTCATCGGACACGCGGCGCATCTCGTTCAGCAGGGATTTTCGAGCTGTAAAAAAAAAAGGAGAAAGATTTCGAATCGCTCTTTTGAAAAGCATCCCTCTTTTTGAGCGCTTTCGCCTTCCAATGTATCCTCCGCTTTAATATCTTTTTGAATAGGTGGAAATGTGCGGACCAGCCTTGTGTGCCTAGCCGCAGAGATGATTGCAAATTCATTTAGAGGTGCCTATCACACAAAGATGCGGGGATGGAGGGGGTGGGGTGTGGAGAGATGATGCCTTGGGTTTTTTAAAGCACATTTGTATTCATGTCATGGAGGAGGAGAGCGAAGAGAACGAGAGAGGAGGCGGCTACCTTAGCGTGACAGACGTTAGGAGGAGGCTAGCCAGATTAGCATGACAGGCGCTAGCAGAATGCCAAACGTCTGGTTCAGGTCGAGTGCTGATGTCACAACCGACCGTTCGCCGTTGTAAAGTGGAGCAAATCTGCTCAGAACACTGTGACGTGAATAATTCAGTCGGAGCTGGGCGCTGTCACCGGCTAGCTGTGGTGTTCGCACTTTTTTTTTTTGGACCGGACTTGGTGATAATCGGCAGTTAAATAATAAAGTATTCAGCTTATGTAGAATAAAATGCTAAAACAACACACTTCAGTAGTGTCGAGTAGCATCATCGGGCCGCTTTACCGCAACGAGCAGTCGCAGAACTGCATTGTGGGAGCGTGTATGTTTATTATGGGCGTCGTGGGTGTTCGGGTATTTGTGTATGAGCTCAGTATGAGCAAGAGAGATGTCGTTTATTGTGGTTTGGATGCTCTGGTCACAGCATCCTCGTACTTCTAACGAGTATTCTGTCTGTCTGTCTCTCTCTCTCAGCTTCCCCCACAGCCTCCTGTAAATCACAGCTTTCGCTACGCTCCACTAGTGACACAGGACATGCTCGCACACTCCAACGACTGATTACATCAGACGACACACACACACAGTGAAACCAAACTACTGATTTAAGGAGGAGAAAGCATCAAGTCTTTCTTTCTCTGTCTGTCTGTCTCTCTAAATGGTCCTCTCTCATTTTCTTCTGCCTGTTACTCTTGCTGTCTGCCGGTATTTGCCATTCCTGTCTGTCTCGCTCACTCTCTCTCTCCTTTTCTCTTTTCCCCCTTGTCTGTCTCGATTTCTCTCTCTCTTTTCCTACTTCTTTGGGGTCTCTTTCCCTCCCTGCCCCTCTCACTTTCTTTCATCCTCTGTATTTTCCTTTCCTTCTCTTTTCCTCTCTCTCTGCCTATTTTCTCCACTGTTAGTATCAATTTTCTTTTCTAATTTTACCCCCTCACAGCCTGTCTCACTCTCTTCTGCCCACTCTATTGTCCTTTCCTGTCGTTTCCTCCCCGTCAGTCTCAATTTCTTTCTCCCTCTTTCCTACTGTCTCACTCTCATTTCCCCTCCCTGCCTGTCTTTCTTTCACCCTCTCGATTTACTTACATTCTGTCTTATGCTTGTTACCTCCCTGTCTGTCTCATTCATGTTTTCCTTCGCTTTCCTCGTTATTCCTTTCCAGCTGTCTCACCCTCATTTTTCCTTTCTGACTGTCTCACTCTTTTACCGTCCTTTCCTCTCTGTCTCTCTTTCGTCTCTCTGTCACTCTCTGTTTCTTTTCTCCCACTCTTTTCCAACCCTGCTGTCTCATTCTCATTTCACCTACCTGTCTGTCTCGTTTTTCGCTCTGTTAATTTTCCTTACCTTTCTGTCTCATTCTTGTGTCCTCCCCAACTGTCTCTTCCTTCCTTACTAACCCCTTGTTTGTCTCACTTTTTTCAGCCTCTCTTTTTTCTTTCCCGCCTGTCTCTCTTTCATTTCCTCCCTGTCTATTTCATTCTTGTTCACCTTCATCCCTATGAATCTCAGTGTACTATTTTCCAACGTCTCACTCTTGTTTTCCTTCTCTGTCTGTCTCACTCTCATTTTTCCCTTTCTGTTTCACTTTCAGCTCGTTGTCTCTCCCCTTCCTTGTCTAACTGATTTGTCTCTCTCACCGTCTCCCTCCGTTGTCCCTTTCATCTCCCTCTCTACCTGTCTGTCTCTTCCTCCCCGTCCCTCCCTGTGTATCCTCCTCTCTCCTTTCTTCCCCATCCCACTCTCATTTTCCCTGTCAATTTCCCTCCTTGCTTCTCTCTCTTCCTTCTGTCATTTTCCCCCTCTTTGATTGTCTCACTCTCATTTTCCCTCCCTCCCTGTCTCACTCTTGTTTTCTCCCCCGTCTATCTCCCACTTATTCTCGCTTTCTCTTTCTTTTCCTGTCAGTCTCCCTCTTTAGCTCCTTGTCTTCCTCCCTCCCTGCCCATCTCACTCCCTCTCTCTTTTCCATCCCTGTCTCTCTGGCTCTGCCGCCCACACTGGGCTCATCATTGATGCGTTTAGCAGCACCGCTGAGCAAGAGACGCAGGCCATCGATTGGCTGCGTAATCGACATGGATTTTTGCCCAAAGTGGTGAAAAATATGCCATGGCTATAGCCAAGCAATTTCTCCAGGCTTCTCCAGCCAGGAAGGAAAAAGACCCCAGCAGCTCTATAATTGATATGGAGATCAATTTTTCTGCTTTGGACTGTACAGTCTTTCACTGACCGGCCCAGTCAACCATGCAGCTTGTGGTTTCTTTCGTAATGGAAGGCATATGAAATGGTGGGAAGAGGAAGAGGAGAGACAGAGGATTTGAAGGGGGGTCACACATTCTAGTGACATTGTGGCTGATCCCTATATATGCTGCTTGTGTTTATGCTCCAGAGGTTTGGATGACGGGGGACCTGTTTTCATTAGTGTGTGCCAACCAACCGTCCTGTGAACGGCACATGCTGGCAACACTCTTAGCTTGTCCCTGGTGTTCATACCTCTCTCTTTTTCCATCTCTTCCCCTCACGTTCTCCTTAATAACTTCACCATCTGTCTCTGAGACTGGAGAAGTCATTCAGGTCCAGTTTTAGGAGAAACAAGCCTTGTCCGGAGTGTCTGCATCTTCCCCATTAAGACCAGAGGCCCTCTGCATCAAGCCAGACATTGCTGCATCGGCTGCCATCTTGGCTCAAGTCACGGCCACTCCACCTGGAGCCATTTTGGCTCCTGTTACTGTAGTCAGACCAAAACATCCAAACATAAGCACTCAAATCCAAAGGTCTGGGATATTACTACTCAGTGCTTTGCACCAATTGGCAGAGGGCTCCCTCAAGGACCAATGACATCAGGTGATTGGAGGTGGAGAGCCATCTTGGCTCCCGTCTCGGTGGTTAAACCTGCCACCATTTTGGAACCCGTTTTGGAAACAACTGATGCTCATTCGGATTTCAATATTGAACAGTACAAAACTAACAAATTCCCAATATGTGTGTGTGTGTCAGACTTGTTTCACAAAAAAAAGGCAGACTGATGTTTCCTAGAAGGAAGAGACGAGAAAGAAACTAGTTTAGGGATGGTGAGGGAGAGAAAATTTGAGAAAAAAGAGATCACTTATCTTCTAAGCAGATCACCTCCCTGGACCGCCGAGTGAAAAGTGTTGTTGCCATGGTGTCGCTGGTTGCACGTTTCCGCGGACACTGTGTAATCATCAGCGATATGCCAACACCTCCACCTTCCCTTCCCCTCACATCTCTTTTCCTTTTTCTCCCTTTTTTCTTCTCTAAATCTACCTCTCTATGCGTCCTTACCTTCCTTCCTATATTAACAACATGAAATCAAAACTGACTCACTTTTTAATCATGTACCTTCTTAATCAATGTCTCTGGTCTTCTTGTACATATTTGTTGTACATACAGTGTCCTCCACTAATATTGGCACCCTTGGTAATAATTCTAACCTATCATTGTAAAACAATTAAAAATAGGGAGAAATTCTTGTGATGAAATAAATGTTTTTCTCCAATACTTGTTGGCCACAATTATTGGCACCCCCAGAATTTTTTATGAGTAAAATATCTCTGAAGTATATTCCCATCCATATTCAGAATTTTGAGCACTCCAGGGTGATTAACATGAAATAATCCAGCCATGGTTTCTTGTTTCACAGAACTATATATAGGAGTGAAAACAAAACCCAAAATCCCTTAATCATCAACACAATGAGAAAAAAAATAGTGGTGGGCTGTTATAGACTCTTATTGCGCGATAAAAAAAATATCGGCGTTAATCTATTCACAAATATAGGTTGAGAGCTGGATCTATACTACGCAAGCTATGATGAGTTTCACCTTGATATTTTAGCACAGATGTATACCTAGCCGAATTGCACTGTAGCCCTTTTGGACGGGTGTACGTGTAGCCCTTTCTAAACTACTGTACGTGTGAGCTTCGATTCTTATGACCTGTCGTTTGTGTTTTTCATGTACCATTTCAGACAGGAATAACATCTCCGTGTTTATTACAGAGGTGAGATGGTATGTTTTGTACATCTGGGCGTCACAGAGATCACACACTCTGAATGCGTGCACTGCTATAGTCATTCAGATTGATTACAATTAGTATAATCACAAATGCCATGGTAAAGCTAAATGGCTAGTGCAGCAAAACCATGTTAATGTTTGGTTACTTAAGTTTAACTATTATGATTTTTATTTGTAGTAAATCCATGTTTAATTTTTATAATTAAAACATATGTAACCGAGTGCAGAAATGAACGTGAGTAATCTTACCAGATACTGATATTACAATAACCAGTCTTAAAAGTTTACGTGATCTGGCTCTTTATTTGTGTTTATTTATTTATTTATTTTTTATATCAAAATATATTAAACGTGTGTGGTAGGAGCATCTACGGTATATCGCGTTGGCTAAAACACATAAGGAAACGCGTTGTGAAAAATAATATCACAGACATCGCATTCGGACAGAATTATCACAGAGGTTGTGAGAGAAAAACACATACAGTACATGGCAGATTCGGATGGGATTAAAATCACCAAGTACATCTGTGAAACAAAACAAAAAAAGGGGAGTTTGAGTGGCTAAAGACTCTTCAATAGTTGAGTCTCAGGGTCACAAAACCTTTTAAAAAATAGTCAAACAGACTCTACATCAGCACATGTTGTTTCGGGAAAAATTATCCGCGCTCATCTAAAAACACTCTCCAGCATGTTCAGTTGTCAGACAGGACTGGAACTACAAATGGGACTGGCTTCTATGATCAGATGAAACTAAAAAATTAGCATTTTAGCAGCAATCACTCAAGTTTGTTGAACACAGGGATAAAAAGTACTCCATGTGTACAATGAAGTACCCTGCTGTGTTTTTGATGTTGTGGGTCTATATTTCAGCTGGAGGTCCTGGACATCTTATTTAGACACATGACATCATGGATTCTATCAAATACCAACAGATAAAAATCAATAATTCACTGACTCTTTTAGAAATCTTATAATGGGCCGTGGTTGGGTCTTCCACTGGGACAATAATCCAAACACAAACATCAAAATTAACACAAGAATTATTCACTGAGCACAAAATGAAGCTTTTGCAATGACTGTCCCAGTCCTCTGACCTGAACCCTGAGTGAGGTGAAGTAAAGAAGGGAAGCACCATCATGGAGCTGGTAATCTAAAGGGTCTTTATTTCATCATGAGTTTTTCTCCCCATTTTAAATTGTTGTACTTCAATGATAGGTTAGAATTTTGTACATTTTTTGAATGAAAAATAAAAAGGATAAACAATGCAGATTTATTTTCGTAGTCACCTTTGCTCAGATTTACAGTGGAGGGCACTGTATTTAATTGTTATTATAAAAGTACATGTAATATGTAACAAAGACACCTTTAAATAAAGTGTCAAAATGTCATTTAAGTAATTATGCTAATTAATTCATTATAAATGCTAATATTTATTATAATATTTCACTGTTTAAGAGTTTGGGGTTGGAAAGTTTTTTTTTAAATGCTATTGAAAGAAGTCTCTTATGCTGCATTTATTTAATCAAAAAACAGTAATATTGTGATATATTATTTCAATGTAATATCTTGTGCTGTTTGAAATTTGTGCACAAATTATACTTTTTTCTTGATCAACAGAACAGCATTTATTTAAAACATAAATAATATAAATGTCTTTGTTGCATCAATTCAATGCATCCTAATGTAGGAAAAGCATTAACCTCTTCCAAATTTGAAAAAGTCACCGTCCTCAAACTCTTAAACAGAGATGGAGATTTCAGCCATCTTGGACGCTGTATTGACCAACCTGCATTCAGCACCGAAAATCAATTTTATGCCTTTTTGCCTTTGAGCCACTCACTTTTCCTTCTGTACGCCTATTATTCTCTCCTCCTCTTCCTCCCTCTTTAGAAGGATCCTCACCATCTAAGAGAGACTCATCTTCTCAACAGATACTTGATTACAATCAACAGATTGCTTTAGTAGTATCAAACACTCATCAGTACATAATACATTAGAGTAAAAAGAGGGACCGGGACTTGAATGATAAAAGGCTCCTCTCAAACAGAGGGTTTGTGTTATTGCAATAGAATAAGGATCCCTCTATTGTCATCACAGAAGCAAGCCGGTTTTGGTCTTGTGTAGACATACTTAAGCTCTAACGTCAAGGGCTTTTCTGAGTGCTGAAGGTTTGTACATTTAGTCTTTCAAACCTGTAGTTTGCACAACATTGTTTAGCATTTAGCAATGATGATCAGATCTGTAATCTCAGTTATAAAAGTCCATTGACTGTATGTTTTTATATTACGTTTGAAAACGCAATCTATGTTAACCTCTACTTCCAAAATGAAAACAGTGTTGATGCTTTTTAAGAGGATTAAAAGTTTGTAGATATTTGGAAGCCAGTGTTTAAAGTTTACTTTTTGACACTTTGTATCACGTAAACTACAGAGCAGAGTTATATATTTGACTGTGTGAAATTCTTTCATGCACAGAAATTCTGTCTAAGTGGGTGTTTCTTGGTAAGAAAGCACTGCAAAGTGATGCAGACTTTTGCCAATAGCCAGAAGTCTGGCTATGTCTAACTATCAGGTCTGTGACTGGAAAGGCTTGCTGGGTTTCTGTGGGTTTTAGTGTCTCAATGTTGCATCAGTTTGAAACTACCTAAACAGGCCTATTAACAGTTTAATATTCTTCTCTGTAGACCTAAATGATACACAGTGTTACACAGTGTTGGTGAGTCATTATACATTTTACAAAGGATCTCAGCTAGTTCAACTTAAAAAGGAAACATTTGCAGCTTCTTGTAGTGGAGTTTAGTGCGATTCAGGTACTTCCCAGAACAGACGCTGTGAATGAAAAACTGTCAGTTGCATTTTTTTATGACAAAGTGGCACTAGATGTGAAAGCTTGAAGTGCTGCCGTGACGTTCTTCAGTGAAACCAAAACACTGATAGTTCTTAGAAATGTTTTAAAGAGGTCCTAATGATAGTCAGCAGATACCTGTACATACTTCACTAAAATTAATCAAATTAGCAGAAATCTTGGCAAGAGGAAGAAACACTCGGTGGTTGGTGAACATTGGGTTCTGGTTCACGCTGTGTGTCGGTTTTTTCGCTTAAAGCGCCATTTTTACTTGCCGTGCTCAGCCACCATGCTTCTCCGGCGGTGACAGAAATCCAATTTCAACACGTCTCTAGGAAAGAATCCCTCCGGCTGACGAGAGCGATCGGAAGAGCTGGATCGGTGGTCTCCATTTCCCTTCGTCGTCATCTTTCTCCTCCTGATTCTTCTGTGTACCTCTATTTCAGGGTTCACATTTTTCCAGAAAAGTATAGTTGCTGTACTTTTGATAGGCTGCTTGTGAGAGAACTGTATGGTTGAATGGCTTCACAGTTCACATTAAATTCAGTCCAAATACCGGATTCAGTGTGAATGGTTTTGAAAGCAAGTGATTTAAGGTTAAGGTTCAGTCCAGTTGGGAATCATCAGCGATATGCCAAATATGTCCAAAACAACCGAGAACTGAATCAGATAATTAGAAATATAATCACTTTATTTTAAGGTGTCTTTGTTACAGTGTAAGTACTGACTAATATTCATTTACTACTGGTACTTACTGTATGTTTGAGATTAGGATTAGGGTTACTTGCATATAATTTATTGTTATTATAAAAGTAAATACATGTAACATATGTACCAAAGAACACGTGACAATAAAGTGCTACCTATCATTGTTTCTTTATTATTATCCATATGCTATTATAGCGTTTATTAGCATTTAGAATTTTATTTTGTACATTTTATTAGTTTTATCAACATTTTTATTTATTTGTTTATTTATTTAAATATTCAATTCTGCTTATTTTTATTTCTGGTTTTGTTTAGAAATATTTGTGCATATACTCAGGTAGCATTTTTTCATGTAGTATTTATAATTAGTTTGTCTTCGCTTTATTTCAAGTACCCAGAATGATTTTTAATAGTTTTGATTTTAATTCTGGCCTCACACAAAAGGCCGGAATTAAATATTAAATGTTTAACATGCTGTTTTTTTGGAACCAATGAGACTCCACTGAGGGCGGGGCTTATCTCAACCACATAGAAACCAAGTTATTGACAAAATTTATAATTTGTTAAAGTTGTGGTTATTTAGGATAAAATCTCAGTTTCCCTTGAAATGTTTGGCACTTTATTGTGTCTTGTGAGGACGGCGTGTTAAATCAGCCGAACTGAATTCACACCATTATTAGTGTGAACCCAAATTAAGTGAGGATAGGCTTTTCGGCGATGTTGCCGCAGCACCACGTGTGTGTTTTGCAGAAGGTCCCAAATCAGCACACACACACACACACGCTCACACCCTCTGATTAGTCACAGCAGCAGGGAAGCGACACTGCCAGCCGTAGTATTATTTATTTATCTATTTCCATAATTTTGCTGCTCTGCTGGGGGAGTCTTCCACTTCCTCTGGTATTTGAGAAAGCATCACTGTTCCTCTCCTCAGTGCACAAAGAAATGCCGCACATTCGATACGCTTTGGATATTAGAAATGTGATTCTGAGAGAGCAAAAGATGGGGGAGGGGGCAGATAGGTGGAGTGAACGAAAGAGAGAAAGAGAGAAAAAAAGATAAAAATGTAAATTTTCATCTTTAAGTCTGTCGATTTTGGTTACGTGTGTGGTGGGGGTTGAGGATAGGGTGAGACTTTGCAGAAGAGATGCTGTCTCTCTCTCTTTGTGTGTGTGTGTTTCTTTCTCTCCCTTTGCGGTGCTCTGATGACAGAGGTGACTCATCAGGGGGCACGCTGCTCACATCTACAGACAGAGAGAAAGAAGAAAGAAGGGATGGGGAGGGGAGAGAGAGAGAGAAATATGGGGATGATATAGAGAGAAGGCGAGAGAGTGATGAATTCAGAGCAGTCTTGCTTGACTGCTAGCGTTTATTGGCCCATGGAAGCTTCGGGAAAGATGCTAATGACACTTCTCCCGTGAATGAGAGACACCGTGTGTGTGTGTTTGTGTGTGTTCGGTCGTGATTGCAACCCAACCCCCTTGATTTTAAACACTTTGCTCCTGTAAACACACTTCTGATCAGGGAGCTGCTCAGTAGTATATAGAACGCATATAAGAAATCTGCACCTCATAAATACAGTGCATTCATTTTAACTTCATAAGGATTTTGATAGATGTATTCAAGGTACGCACTGTAGTAGTTCATGGATTCTGGGAACAAAACCCTTGACCTTGGTGTTTTTGGTCTACTGTTTTAGCTTTAGAAACACAACAGTTTGTCAGACTTTGGATCTGAAAAACGGCAAAAAGGCCTAGTGAGATGCCTACATATAAAGGCATAGGTATGTGTCCAAAACATACCATAATAAATTGCAACAATTGCATCTAAGATAGTCAGTTTAAATCAGTATAGATAAAAAAAAATTTCTATTTATGTTTATGCTTAATGTTCAATATTAATGTGTGGTCACATAAGAGAAACCTTGATGTCAAAAATGTCAATAATGTAGTGATGCATGAAGCCCTGCTCACACAGAACAACGTCGCCAGTTAACATGACCAACTTATGAGCCAAATCTGCTTGGGGAAGTTTTGGACCCTCGTGTGAAGCTGCCTATCACACAGATTCATACAGAAATTACTGTATTTTACCACTCAGTTTATAAACTGAAAGTTGATTCCTGGTTCTGCAGGTGCTCAAATTAAAGAACACATGCATCCAGCTCATTTCCATAATGACCAGCCTACCAAGAGCAGCGCAAATTAGCAACTTATTTGCAACAAATTAGCAAAATGGGTTAAGACTAGTTTTTTGGGGGTGTTAAATAACGCCGCAAGTACCAGTAAATTGACGACCGCTCATCACATAGCATGGTTTAAATATTCTCCTCCCATGAATGGAGCCTTCTTCAAATGCATATGAAATAACGTCAGTCACAAAGATTATTTTGATTTTTGGCCTCAAGTTTTTTAGTGCCATACCAATTGCTCAACGTGAGAAACAGTCCATTGCTTGTCATTATTTGATGAAATTACAGCTACAAAGTGTAAAATACAAGTGCAAATGAGATTTGAGCACTCTCAAAAATAAAGATACAAAAGCTGTCACTGGGTGGTACCTACTCATAAGGTACACTTTTGTACTTATTAAGTTCAAATATGTAGACTTTAAGTACAAATAAGTACCTTTTAAAGTACCAAAATGGACTCTAGAGGAGACTTTCAGTGACTGGTGATTTTCAGCTGTTCTTCCGTACTACCATATGGCCTCAAAAGACTCATGAAGAGTGGTATAGGCTAAATTTCTGTAGCGTACAATCTTAAAAATAAAGGTTCTTCGTTGGCACGGATGGTTCCATGCAGGGCCGTTACCACCACAAGCTCCCCTCTGATAATTAGAAATGGGCAAATTGTTACATTTACATCATTCATGTAATTTCAAAAACTGAATGTGAGAACACATGAAACATTTAATGGCATATTGGGCATACAAATAAGGATGAATGTGGGCATATTTCAAATATTATTTGCAAATAAGTCAAAATGGTTACTTGCCTAATAGAATTAGAGCTAAAATTTCCATCACTTGATCTATTTGTTAGCCTTGGTTCCATTTGGAAACTTTAATATCCATAGAACCTCTCCACTGCACACAAGTGTTAAAACATCAGAAAGATGAGTAAATGACACCAGAGATAAACCAGTTGTATAAACCAGCTCTCAGTGACACTATTTCATCGTAATGACATCATAACACACCGTTCTTAGGTCTGATCGTGTAGTGAGCTCCTTCACAATGTGATTCAGAGCAAAAGCCGATCCACATCCAGCCATCGTCTTGATGAATATTCAGGCGGACAGTCAGGGAGAATGGATTTCTGAAACTCTTCTCAATATAGCGTTTGCAGACAAATACCTTTAGGACTCGTCTCCCATGGTAACAGTGGTATTATCTCGTCTGTGTGTGTGTATTTGTGTGAAAAACGACTGGCTAGGCTATTACACTCCGGCAACGTGAAGACCAGGTCTTTAGAACTGCCATTCACCGGGGTCTTATTTTTCAGCAAAATTAAACCTGCAACACCAGTCGGCCTTCACTGAGCGAACTTGTGCATGTGTGTGGGTGTTTCTTGGTTATGCCAAGCTGTACGCTGTATATCCTGCGTAAGCATCAGATGGCATGCGTGTGAGCAGTGTACATTAGCCACCGTTTTGGAAACGTCTGTATTTTGTGGCCGATTTGCAAACACACCTTGCGGATTTATATTTAGCAGCTGTGTTTAGTGTGAATACACACTGGCAGATTCACTATGAAACGGTGTTACAGTCATGTGCGTGTGTGTGCTGTGATGCATGGCAGCAGTGCTTATGCTCAGTCTAGCACGTCACACCAGCATCTGTGCAGCTGTACTGGTGACTGCTCCTCTGAGAAACAGCACATACACACTATCATTCTGATATGAGCACCGCTTCTCCACCGCTTATTGGACAGCAAGTGTTAGGGTGTGCCATGGGCGATTTAAATGTGTAACAGACAGTGCAACAATAGAACAAAGGAAATATTATGAAATATGAGCTCAAAAAATGTAATTTCTCTATAGAAACGCCAAACTTGCAGATACATTTTCAGAGGAAGGCAGAGACTTGTGCCTCCCCTGAGCTTTGCTGTGGAATAGTTCATTCAAAAACAAAACATATTCTGTCAAATTTAGTCAAACTAATGTCGCTTCAAACCTGTACACGTTTCTTCTCCTGTGGAGCACTAGGGAAGATATTCTGAAAATGTCCATATAATCAAATTCAATGGGGTCTTGTTTTTGAACCCCACTGACTTTTATTTTAGGGACAAAAACTGTTTATTTGCTTTTTTGTTCAACAGATGAAAGTAAACGATATGTTTTTGGAAGAATGGCTATGTTTCCACTCAAAGTTGCGTATGAAACTTAAGCGCAAAATTTGAAAGAGACCAAATTAGTCACTTCCTGATTAACTTTTGCTGAATACTGCGAAGAGTAAGAGAAGACACTGTAAATAAACATTTTGGTATACAATAAATTAGGAACTTAAGAGCGTGCAGATGAAATGTGGTCATGTTATAGTATTTTCAATTTCGGTCCATTGGTTGGTCCAGGTTTATACTGTCCCGTTGTCGTTTTTTGTTGCACGTTAAGGATTTTCTTCAGTAAAAGTGTTTCCATTGTAGTTTCTGCATTTTCGCAAAAAAATGTATCCAACTTATTTGAGCTCAGAAATGTTTTAAGCCTGAGATACACTGCACGATTTTCAGATGTCATAGATGAAAGATTGGCATCGTAAAACAATCGTGGCCAATCAGAAATCAGGACATCTGTGACAGCTGAACATCGTGAGTGTGTTTCGGGCTTTATGCACAGTTTTATAATTTATATGCATTTTATTTTTTAAAGCAGAGTAAGCGATTTCTGGAAGCCAATGTTGAAATCACCAAAACAAACATGCTCCTATCTTAAAAGGGTCTCGCTCCTTTTTGTATAGCTCTTCTGCAATCGGTTTATGACGCGATGACACAAATTTAAAATGTTTTTTTTAACGGTCGCTTTCTTGTGTCCAGTGTAGGCAGACTGGCGCGGCGTCTGGTGTAGACGTAGTGTTAGAGAAGAACCAAAGTTCCTTGAGTTCTCTCCAGCGCTGGAAAGCTGATACGATATTTACACAGGTCCTACTTCTTGCAGACATTTTCCTCTTCAGTTTTTTTTTTAATCTTTCTGTCGCTCGGCTCGAATGCACTCTCCTCCACATCATTATTAGGTAAACCCCTTACTGCTGATTGGCTTCAACTTTGTTTGGCTACCCTGACTCAGTTATCTAAAGCATTTTTGAAAAATTGCTTACTCTGCCTTTTATGCGCTATACCAATATTCACATAAAAATAGGTGGATGGAAATAGCTGATGTCTTAAACTGTGTGTACAATTATACATGTGTAGTACAATATCTTAAGTGTTAAATGTGTGTCACACATCTTCTATGTTCATAGAGCAAGTGCATAACCCTGAGGCTTGCTGTAGTATGATTAACATAAATACTGGATGAAGCCAAGCTCGCTTTATCTAGCTCTGTTAATCTGACTTTAGAGAAAATGGGAATGTATATGATTTTGTATATGATGTATATGATATTTTAAAAATATGAATTATTTCGCACGTAAGCGCACTTATTGAGGCCCTAAAACATATGAGGGGTGTAATGCCGAAATACGTTTCAGAAGTCCACCACAAGCCATTGGGATGTTTATATGTTTAATTTAGAGGCACATAAATAATCATAATCAAACAGGAACAGTCTTCCCGTCCTCTAAAGACAAACAGCTTCAGGGTTTCAGCGACAGAGAGAGAGAGAGCGAGAGAGAGGGAGATAAAAGGTCATTGAATGGCATTTCAGCACAGGGCTCAGCTAGCACCAGCACCTTAAGGCTCTCTGTTTTATCTGATGGAGATTAGTGGTGTGTGTGTGTGTGGTGTCCTTTTTCTTCAATCAGCGTTTGTGAAAATGCTGAGGAGAAATTGTGTAATTGTGTGTGAGAGAGAGAGACACAGAATGATAAAGAGAAAGAGAGATTGAGAAGGTAGGAGTGTGTGCTGTGTGTTGATTTTGTGAGTTGGTTGCAATTCAGTGAATTTTATATTGTATTTGTGTGGGTTTTATATCTGTACGTGTCAGTGTTTTGTCACAACAAAACAGTTGCGCTTTACAAAAGACGTGTGTAATTTTTTGTGGTTGCAGTATCAAAAAGAACTGAAAAATCAGATTCAACTGGTTTTCCACATATACTGCCTAGATTTCTATTGGTGAGGTAAACAGGTAGCCCCGCCTCTAAGCTCACACCATTGGTTGATCCAGTGTTGCTATGTTGGGCTGGTTTGGGTGTTTAAATAAACACCACAGAGCTACACTTTTCAGGGAAACAAAAGAAGACTTTCGAAGAACGTTGGTAACCAAACTATTAATGGCAGCCATTGACTTCCATATTGTTTTTTTTTTTTCAGTGGTTACCGTCAACTGTTTAGTTACCACTATTCTTCAAAATATCTTCTTTTGGGTTTAAGAAAAGAAGGTTTGTACATGATGACAAAATTTTCATTTCTGGATGAACCACCCCCTTAAGCAGCCATGAGATTTTCTTTCATAGTGCAGACTTTTAGTGATATTGCAAAAACATGGCAAAAAAGAACAACACAGCGCATATTTAGTCACTGTACAACAATAGTTATTATATTTTAATTATTGTGAAGGGTAGGTTTAGGGTTGAAGACATTAAAAAAAATTAAATTAAAAAAATTTAATAGGTAGACAATTCATTTCCACTCAGAGATGTATTCTTTCAAGCCACAACCAGAACCTGCAGACTTACCTAATCTACGTGAACGACTCTAACTAATTCTTACACATTTTACATAATTTTTGTAAATAAAAAATTCTAACATCTTGCCATCGTTCTATTATTTTTCTGCATTTTTAACAAATGGTTTTTTTTTGTACAGTGTAGGTAAAAATCTGCAGAATCTGTGGGATAGATTTAGATATGGTAAATGGAGTATTGGTCACTGAAAACATTATCAGACATTATCATTAATGTCTGATAATAACATTATCAGATTGGCCACATGTTTGCTAAATAAACACGCAAGGGGTGGAGGATATGTAAAGCTTTATAAATGACACAAAGTCTGTGAAATCTGCAGTGCTTTGGCAGGAAGCGCACCTGTCTGTGACTACATTTAGTTGATAATGAGACTCAGGGTATAAATAAAGACCTCATGCCTGGTTCAGTTCAACTTTACACCCTTCTCTGCTTTCTTTCCATGTACACACACACACACACACACACAGAGACTTTCCTTTCATTAGTCTTTCTGTCCTAACAGGCATGTTTGTACGGATGCATGTGAATGTACACGCACTCATGCACACGTTCTTTCATCAGCCCCAACACACACACACACACACATTTCTGTGTTTCTTTTCACCTGCACCACACACATACACTGTCCCGATAGCCCCGAACACACACACACACACACCTTTGCTTGGATAAATAAAGGAAGACAAAGCATTTTTTGAGAGCAGCTCAGTGCAGTATGGCAGTGCAATCAATACCGCTTCCACAGTAGCTAAAAAGCCCTCAGTTGTCTCCTTCTGTATTGGAGAATCAGCAGTCGTCATCAAAGACCGCCGCTTGTTCGCTCCCTCTCTCTCTCTTCAGCATTCCCCTCTCTTGATTTCTTCTGCTCACTCACAAGAAAACGCAAAAGTAAATAATTTCCCCTCAGAAGTCGTTTAAACTCTGCAGGCTGTAGTTGTGCTGTCTGTTTCCCTCTATGCTAACACAGAGAATAGTCAAAGTTTAGCTCTCCCACAGAGACGAGTCTGCTCAGAAAAACGCTTGAGTTGTTCTTCAATATTCCATTCAATATTATTCAATATTTGAGTTGAAGTCGCACAAAGTTCAATGAAAGGCTCACGGCTCTTTGCGATCACTGATTTACGACAAAGTCTCTTTACGGCTAATCAGTTTACTCGGCGGCCATCTTGGTAACGTCATTAGGCAGCTGTTTTCTATGTAGGTAGGCTATAGAAAATTGTGTTTTAATGATATATTCTAAATCAGCAGTAAAATCATTCATGGTAGGCTGTATATTTATCACACCAATGTTTGTCAGATTTGAAAAATGTAAGAAAACGTACTCTTCAGTGTTAAGCTAAATGTACAGCATATTAGCTTTAGGTTAGCACGTAGCTGCTTTAGCTCAAATCACACACCTTTTGTTTCTAAACACCATAAAAAATAGTGGATTTTTTTTTTTTTTTAATTGAAAGCAATTTTGTCTCCTTTGAAAACAGCTTGATGTAGATATGGATTGTTTTAATTGCTGGACAATGACTAAAAGTTTTTGCTTACATAATATATGGATGTGCACTGTGTCTATTTATTATATAAAAACACACATACAGCTTTTGTTTAAAAAAATATTTACAGGTATTCACATGTATAAATATATATATAAATTTGTTTTAACCATGTTGTTGTGGCGACTGACCAATCAGAATCGAGTATTCCACAAAGCCGTGTAATAAATATACATAAAAAAGGTACACAGTACACTCACCTATATGCACACAAATCTTTTATTTTGAATGCGATTAATCACAAATAAATGTTATCCAGTACAATTAGTTTTTAAACTAACATTTTGGTGTATAAAAGTTTTTGGTGTATTGTACTTTCAAAGGGAGGCACATCTTCCGGGTTTCATTCGAAATATCTTCAAGTGTTTTGAGGATGAACAAAAGTTTTCTGTATTTAGGACATGAGGATGGGTTAATGATGACAGAATATTCTTGTCTGAGTCAACTATCCCTTTAAATACGTACAAATAACCATCCCAAGAACCTTTCAGATGAATCTGAACTACTCACGACCTCTCGGTGCGTATGGAAATCCGAACACTGACCCGTACGTGCGGGTTAGGCATTTTCTTTCTCGCATACGATAACCAGTAAAATCACACTCAGCAGTTAATCATGCAAACATCATTAATAGAGACGGCTTTTCCTGTGAGGTATTGATCTGTGCCGTCCGGTTAATGAAAAACAGCAAGCGTGTGCTGATCATGCTAATCCGGGCAGTAGACCACAGCCCATAATCCCCCCCTAGATTAAAGGCCAGTCAATCTGATGGAGTCAATGCTGAGAGGTCACCAGTAACGGAGGTGTGTGTGTGTGTGTGTAAAATACTGAAAGAGATCAGAGAGTTTACACCATAAATAATAATTCTGTCATCATCTACTCACCCTGTGTGAATTTCTTCCACCGAAACAGTTACTATTAATCTCAATGGGCCGGTTTCCCGGATAGATTAAGCCAGGACTAGACCTTTGCTAATTTAGGACATTAGATAATTTTTAGAAACATGTCTTACAAAAATGCATTATCTATGAGCATTTTAAGACCAAACAATGGCAATGATGTATTTTAAGATATCTCAGTGCAAGCTTTTTCCAGTTTAGACAGCTCTTAACATTTATTTTAATCTAGGACTAGTCTTAAACCCTGTTCGGGAAACTGCCCCAATAAGTATGGAAAAAAATCCATCAGTGTAGTGTTTCGCAATGCTTTTAAAGTACCTTACGTTATTCACTAAAATATTCCTCTTTGACATACATCCCACAAGTCATATTGCACTTTTGCATGTTTAAACTTAATGCATTGTGATCACTCACGTTAAATACAATAACCAACGGCTTTATGACACCAACCATCATTAAAGTCATTGCATGGCAAATTGCAAAAAAAAACGCTGTTTGGTTTAGCAGCTTGAATATTCTAAGATACTCCACAGAATACAGAAAGTCATAAGTATGTTCAGATATGTTCATTTGGGGGTTGGGGGCTGAACATTCGCTTTTTAAGAACTAATAGGCATCTGAATGTGTACAGTATACGTAGAGACTGATATCTTGTGCCCACAGTTGAAAAAAAAAGCACTTTAGGTTAGGTAACACTTGTTAACTATTGACTATGACTTTTGCCTCAATAAATTCTTGATTTGCTGCTTATTAATAGTTAGTGTAATAAATGGCTAATATTCTAGTAATATACATGCTAATAAGCAACTAATAGGTGTAACCAAAAAATAAAGTGTTACCATAGAGTAATATTTCGCTTTATTTTGATGGTCCCTTTAACGTATTCTGTTGATTATAAGTAACATTGCACCTACATATAATTAACTCTCAATAGAGTGCTAGCAGAGTATTAGTAGACTGGTAGTGTTAGGGTTAGAATAAGTTGATATGTACATGCAAAGTTACTTATAGTTCGTAGAGTGTCTTTTGGGAGACCATCAGAATAAAGAGTTAGCAGATATTAATTAGAGAGTGTACTAATATTCTAATGA
>JAUMHP010000040.1:21923101-21936105 GCA_032361065.1 Enteromius trimaculatus
TAGTTGACATGTAGGTGCAAAGCTACTTATTGTCAACAGATTGTTCAAAAGGGACCATCAAAATAAAGTGTTACCTAATAGGGTGACATATTTTTGACATTTAAAATAGCAGTTTTCTATTTGAATATATTTTAAAATGCACTTTATTTTTGTGATGGAAAAACTAAATTTTCTAAATCATTACTTGTCACTTGATCCTATAATAATACGCTCCTCAATAAATGATTATTTTTGAATCAGTATTGAAAACAGTGGCGCTGTTGGGTATTTTTTGAGGAAGCCGTGATACTAGGATTCATTGATGATGGTTTTAGAAATGACATGATGACAAAATGTCCATTTTTTGGGATGAACTATTCCTTCTTAGACATTATAGGCATCCGAGCATGTTAGTTAAGTCTGACATCTTGTTCCTTGTAAGTTTTATGATAACAATGTTAAAGACTTGAGAGGAGGGAAAATGATGAACGCAGTGATGATCCACTTAGTGATTCTGTCTGTAAAATAGAACATTTTCCATTTTCTAAAAGCTTTCATGAATTATACGTACACGAATCCTCACTCGACGTTAGTGAAATGACTTTTGGTCTGCATGCGTGGCTGCCTACAAGCGCATAAAAACTCCATGCCTTTCCGTTTTCAAATGACTCAAAATTATAACACCCAGTCAGTTCAAAGGTGTCATATTTGCATTGCATGAGGCGCCCGTCCCCACCGCTGTCCCTGAGGACTCAAACGGCTGCGTCCAAACCAGACAGAGACTGCTTCGTGTCCACCGGCCAATCGGATACCCCGGTGGAAAGCGTCACCATGACAACGATGGCTGCCCATCCCAGATGGGCTCCATGTTGCAGACACAAAAAGAAGGAGATGAGAAAAGAAGACAAGAAAAGGCGAGGGGGGGGGCTACTGACTTTTTTTGTTTGTTTGTTTAATCAAACAAATTGCATGAAAACACTGCGACATGTGAAGTGTTTGTGACAGAATGAAAGACAGGCAGATAATGAGAAAGACTGCTCTTTTTTGCGTGTCTTTATTTAGTACAGATTAGTTCATTGGCTTCGTCCTTGACTGTTTGCATTAGGCAATTTTAGCAAATAATAAAAACCTTCATATTGTATTTTCCAAAAGAAACTACAGCAGCATTATATCTTGCTGGCACATCAAATACGTTTATTTTCTTTCAATAAATTGCCTTTTCTTAATGCTATCGTTCAAAAGTAGTTCGATTTTTAAAAGATTGTCACCAAGGCTAAATTACAGTAAAACAGTAAAAACAGTAATTTTGTGACATACTATTACAATTTAAAAGCACTGTTGTGTGTTTTTATACTTTAAACTAATATTGTGTTATTAAAGCTGAATTTTGAGCATCATTACTCCGGTCTTCAGTGTCGAGTGATGCTTCAGAAATCATGATAATATGCCGATTTGCTGCTCAAGAAACATCAGCTGAAAATAGTTGTGTTGCATATAATAACACATATTTTTAAATTAAAAGAAAGTTTAAAAGAACGGTGTTAATAATAAATGTTACTTTTGGGCAATTTAAAGGATAGTTTAATGTAAAGTCTTTCATTAATACTCAACCTCATGTTGTCCCAAACCCATAAGACTTCAACAATTCATCTCCTCTACTTCACCCTATTGGGCCATTTTGGAGACTATCACATACATAACTGCATGAAAAACAAAACGCGTACGTTGTTTATGTTCGGATCAAAGCGTCAAAAGGGTATCCGTGTATATACGTTGCATACGTTGTTCACGGAGGATCCTTGCTGTCAGAGAGCTCTCAGAATTCATCAGAAATGTGTTACAAAGACTAACAAAGGTCTTACCGGTTTGGAAAGACGCTAGTGTGAGCAATTGACAGAACATTCATTTTTGGGTGAACTATCCCTTTCAGAAAAAAAGTATTAATTTCCTTTTAAAAAAAAAAAAAGAAGACCCTGTCTTTATAAGCATGTTGGACTATGTCTTGTAGCCAGCAGACCTTCAGCTGCAATAAAGAAGAGGATCTGACTCTCGAAACTGCAGCAAGACCTTTACAAACATATCAATTCCTGTGGCCGTGCGTGTACGTAACGCATGTAAATCAGGCCGGGAGATTGCGAGAGTAAGAAATTAACATGCTATTCATCAAATCCAGTGGCTGACTCTTATTAGCTGCGAATCTCGTTAACGGTTACTCTCCAATGGTGTGTGCACAACATGGCATATGCTGGTGCTGTTGTGCAGGTAGGAAACCTGGCTGATGTAACGGGCTGAAACACACAGACAGACGGAATAAAACACAACTCGAGCTTCGGCACAGAATCGGCTTCATTTACCTCGAACCACCTCTCGCTCTCTCTGTCCGTCTTAATCTCAGAGGCAGTGATGTGCTGTCTATTACAGACGTTCAGTGCCTGGTTAGTATTCGGAGAACAATATCAACATTCATATGGAGGTGTGCGTGCTTCTGAGAGAGAGAGATTTAAGAAAGTAGGAATGATGGTGCGAGAGAGACCCCGTCTACTCTGAAAGCGAAACAACACAGCTATACTAGATGCCGATTTGCAGCGACAAAGCGTCTGGAAGTCGTTCGGTTGCAGTGAGGGTTTGCGATTTGAGGTGACACAAGCAAGAGCGGCCGTTGGAGAAGCGGGCAGAGGTCAGCTTTATGCTAATGCTCAGAGACTATTCAACTGGCGTAGAGCTTTTCACAATATGTGCTGTTTTAAAGCAGCTTTGTAATGAATAGTAGCTTATAAACCACTTAGTGAGCTAGAAGAGGAAAAAAACGCAGAAGATGTTGGAGCGGATATGGAAGAGACTTCTGGCACGTATTTATACATATTTACACAAGGCTTACATGCGTGCGTGTTAATCTGAACAGATGCAATCCATCTACAGAGTATTAATGATATAGATTTATTCATTGTTTAATTAAATATGAGTCTAATGGCTTCTAATGAGTATGCAGACAGTGTAGCTCGGGAGCTTCGGGGCTGTTCATGCAGGACATTTCAAAAACACCTCGCAATATAATGTAAGAGTTAACGCAGGAGTCACATCTTGCAAACTGTGTTTCACAAATGCTGCGCACATGGTGCAAGACGCTGAAAAATCAGCTAAAGAGTTTGCATTTAATTCTTTCACGAGGCAATGAACTACTCATAATGCATTGTGAATGACACAACTGAAGCAATTATTATGGAAGAATGACTACTGACTAAGAGTATTAGACTACTTTTGTATTGATAATAAAAATGAAAGCAATATATTTTAATTGTACGTTAACGTCCACAGTTTTTTATTTATTTTTGCAAAAGCACAGTAAACTAATGAGAAGTGACAGTAAAGGTTTCTGTTCATCAATGAATCCTACAAAAATTCCACACAAAAATATTACTGTTTTAGAGATCGGTAATTATGAGAAATATATATAAGGATCACGTGATGCTGAAAATTCAGCTTTCCATCACAGGAGTAAATTGCAGTTTTAACAATATTGAAAAAATAGTAAACAAGATTAGATTGAACAATATTTCACAATATTACTGATTCTACGGTAAGTTGTAATAGTGAGCAAAAGAGACTTTTTTCAAAACATTAAAAATGACATACCTTAAACTTTTGAATGGCCGGTTAAAGGGGTACTTCCCACCAAAATAGTATTTTTTTGTTGGTTTTTGTTGATTCATAAAACGCAAATTAGTGGCTACAAAAAAACTAATTATTGTTGTAAAAAAAAAACAGCACTTCCATAATGTGCTTTATTATCATGCACTAACTGTGTACTTAATATGCTAAAAATATTTACGATAAGAACATATCAACTGCGCTATTTCAAACTAAAATGTGCTTCTAACATCCTATCTATGTATTAAAAAGTTATTTAGTTACCACTTGTAGTACACTTGAATCCATCTTTTATTCACTAGTACACTCAAGTGTATTTCATCCTCATGCTGTCTTGTCTTAAAATAGCCCAGTTGTGTACATGATTGCACTAAAGCACAATTTTTAGTGTATATAGCACAAAATTAGTGCATGGAAATAGACCACATTAAAGGGTTAGTTCACCCAAAAATGTTCCAAACCCGTAAGACCTTCGTTCATCTTCAGAACACAAATTAAGTTATTTTTTGAAGATATCAATGATTCACCTGATCCTCTGTAGACAGCAACACAACTCAAATGATCTTATGGGTTTGGAACGACATGAGGGTGAGTAATTAATGACCAACCCTTAACTAACCCTTTAAGAAACATTATGAAAGTGCACTTTTTTTCGTCCAAGCAGAGAAAAGTGAGAATAATGTTCAGTTTGTGAATGAACGATTCTTTTTAGTGAATTGAACGGACCCGTTCACCAAATCAGCCACCCACAGATTAAATAATGATATAATAGTAAAAATGGTGATGATTTAACACAAACATACTATTAATCAATAATTTAAATTTGTGTTTGTAATTTAAGCTGTTGCATTTTATACAGTGATCGTAGCATAAGCATTTTAACTATTGCGCACATACGCTTATATAGTATAGACGCAGTGAGAGAGATTGCAGTATTATTCAGCATATCAATCCCACTCCATCCATTCAGAGAAAAAAGGATCCCTCTCTCTCTATCGATGCTTATCCTGCTAAATGAGCTCCAGAAAGAGCAAGAAAAACTGTTATCGCTCTCACAGACACACGCGCGCGCTCTTACTCTCCTCTATTCTAATAACCCCATTTTGATAAACAGGGGGAGGAATTTATCCATCCCTCTGCGCGTTGGCTAATGTGTTAAGGGTGTTGCTGGGTATTTATTTTGATTACACCAAAACCTCCATCCCTGGTGTTATAGGCTATTTCTAGCCAGGTGTGTTTCATTGTAATAATCACATGCCTGAAGAATACAATCGGTGTGTTTTTCACTTCATCTCTGCACTCTCTAGTTCTGATTAAACGCCGAAAACTCAAAGCAAATGCACATTTGTATTGAGCTGATGGTGTTTATCGGCTTTGTGTGTCAGAAATTGTAATTCCAGTGTGGTTTAATGCTTCATCCAAACACAAACACCTCCCCAGGAGAGAATCGATAGTGTTTGAGCGCGGGGTGTGATTGTGTATTTATGAGTGCGTTTATAGGTATGTGTGTGTGCCTCTGGGGTGTGTGTCTGTGTGCATGCTCAGTGACGCCGTGTTTGTTTTAAGCATGTTTTTGCATGTTTGTGTACATGTTTGTGTGTGTGTGTGTTTATGGAGCTGCTGTGCATGAATATAAATGGTGAGTGAGCCAGGAAGAATCTGAAGGAGGGGATGTGAGAACCTGTCTGCTGTTGTTCCCATAGCAACCCAGCCAGAGCACGGCCAGGAGAGAGAGAAAGAGAGAGAGAGAGAGAGAGATTAACAGAAAAGAAAATGATTTCTCAAGCACACTATCTGCCCAACTTACACTGTTATATGAATATATAACAACGTAAAACGTTTACTCTGATTCTAAGAGGCTCTGGTTAGGATATATTCTAAAACAGCGAGCAGGGTAGAGTTATTTATTATAATACAGACTTTTCAGCGCACAAATTTTGACATGTTCGAAACTGAAATTTATTGTAAGCTTTTTTGGGGGGGTAAAAAAATGCTGTCTGTGATGTTTCAGCACCTGAATAATGAATGAAATTAGACAAATAAGCAGAGGAAAAATGAAAAAATGAATGCAACTGTTGGATAAATATTTAAATGCAATACACCCAGTGAAATCTAGACAATGCCTGGTTAAACTGGATTGTGGGTGAGTGAATAAGACACATTTTGCAAATGTAGCGCTAACTTTTTTCTGGTGGAAACTGAATTATTATTTGAAAAAAAAAAATCTTAATTTAAGTTAATTAGCAAAAACTGATAACTTTGCAAAAGCGGATAACAGACAGTTTTTAATCGTTCTTTAAAAGTGCATTTTTTAAGTTACATTAAAATATTTTTTTCTTTACGCACAGTACTTTGGGATATTTCCGGCAGTGAAGGATGCATATTTTGGCATTAAAGCTTATAGTGACATTGAATGGATTGTAGCAGTTTCAGACGCAGCCCATATTTACTGAACACCTCTGATTATAAAGCGACAGTGACTAGGCTGAGACCACAGATTCATTTGTCCAGTTTTACAGGGTCATTGGTTCTGCGTAGCTCCCACTGCGGGGATTGTGGCCCATGCCGTGTACACACATGGTGACGCCATCTGATTTGATGACAGACTCGCATGATCGCTGCTCACAGCTGCTGCTGATTTAACACAGAGGTGTGTTGATGCTGTCAGAGCACACACACACACTGCAGGTAGAGTGAGAGATGGTGTGTGTGTGTGGTTTTAGGGGATGATGAAGGATTACAGCCACACACACACACTGTCCCTCCAGCTGTGCCACACACACACACACACACACACGTAAGCTCCTAAAAAGACACGTCACTGGAAACATGTCAGGTTGCTACAAGAAAAGCTGCTTAGTATAAACAGAATAAAATCAGAGGGAAAACTGAATCTCATATATTGTGTCTTTTTGTTAGCATGCCTATGACTGACAGCTTTCACCTTTCCATCAGTCTCGCTTCATCACTGTCAAACACTCAAAGGGGTTATTGAACACAGAGAAATTGTTTATGAATCGGAATTTATTTAAACCATCATTATTTCATGTGAAATTATCACAAGACCAAGTTAATTCTAAAAAGTCTGTTATTGCTATGATTTGTTAGAAGTAATACAGGATGCAGTAAAAATAAGTGGAAGTAAAATTAATATATATTTTAAAATTAAATTCCTTTGCATGTAAAATATAAGTTCATAAAAAATATTTATTGTTAGTATTATTTATATGTAAATAAGTGCAGTAAATCTGGTTCCATTTAATTGTATATACATTTAATAGTTTTAATTCTACATATATAATAAATTATATGTACACCTAAGAACTTTTATATATTAACATATATACCTAATAGTAAATATAATACGTTATATCGTGTATGTATGTGTATATATATATATGGGTGTGACGAGATCTCAGACAGAAAACTGCTGCCGCGTTCTATTTATGACGTGCTGACACGAATTCCAAATGTTTTTCAATGGTAGCTTTATAGCGTCCAGTGTAGGCAGACATAGGGCCGCGGTATACTTCACTTTCCGCGTTCTTTTTCCGTCTCGCGCACAGTCGCATCCGCACAGCTTTCAAATTATACTCAGTCGCGGATTAGTGCGGACGGACGATATTGACACATGCGCAATGACACCTACTTGAGTGGCACTCTTTTAGCATTCTTCTCGCGCATACACTGTTGTACGCGGACTTGAAAAATTGCCTGCACGCGGACAGGGTATGCGGGTGTCCGCGAGCCCTAGTCCTAATGACGAAAATGACATAATGCAGATAGCTGAAGTATACTTTGGCCTTTAAGCTGGCGTAATGTTTGCTGTAGACAAGTTTGTTTTGGTATTCAGCCCGACTCTGTTTTCTGAAGCTTTTTTGAAAAATCGCTTACCCTGCTTTTAAAGGGGTATTTGTGTTATTTGTTTTTATTTATACTGTTTATACTTTTTGTGTAATTACTTGCCTGCCAGTTTGTGGCAAAATATTTTGCAGTGTTCAAATGTTGTGTATTACTGCATGTAATTTACAGTTTAATTTCAAAAAGTCGATTACAAAATGGACCTACAAATTACACCTTGGAATGTTTTTGTTGAATAAAATACAATTTTTCCTAATATATTTTATCATTAAGAATTTATTTTAAAAAGTCTAAAAATCTTGTCTCGTTCTCTTGAGATAAGTGTCTTGAGTCCAGCTGTGTTTAATTATACTGATTGGACTTGATTAGGAAAGCCACACACCCGTCTAAGAAGAGCTCAGAGACAGAATTGTGGCAAGGCACAGATCTGGCCAAAGTTACAAAAAATGTTTTGCTGCACTTAAGGTTCCTAAGAGACCAGTGGTCTCCATAATCCTTAAATAGAAGACCGGCCAAACTGAGCTATCGGGAAGAAGAGACTTGGTGAGAGAGGTAAAGAAGAACCCAAAGATCACTGTGGCTGAGCTCCAGAGATGCAGTCGGGAGATGGGAGAAAGTTGTAGAAGGTCAACCATCACTGTAGTCCTCCACCAGTCGGGGCTTTATGGCAGAGTGGCCCGACGGAAGCCTCTGGAAAACTGACGAGACCAAGATAAAAATTTTTCTGTGTGGAGAAAACCAGGCACTGCTCATCACCTGTCCAATACAGTCCCAACAGTCAGGGCCGGATTAACATGACAAGGGGCCCCTAGGCTACAGGTTGCTGTAGGCCCCCCCCAAAAAACTTCTCCAGAGTGCTCAGGACCTCAGACTGGGTTGAAGGTTTACCTTCCAACAAGACAATGAGCACACAGCTGATATAACCAAGGAGTCTGTGACTGTTCTTGAATGGCCCAGCCAGAGCCCCGACTTGAACCCAATGGAGCATCCCGACAGAACTGGAGAGGATCTGCAAGAAGGAATAGCAGAGAATCCCCAAATCCAGGTGTGAAAAACTTGTTGCATCTTTCCCAAAAAGACTCATGGCTGTATTCGATCAAAAGAGTGCTTCTACTAAATACTAAGCAAAGGGTCTGAATACTTAGGACCATGCGATGTTTCAGTTTTTCTTTTTTAATGAATGTGAATGTGTTTTTCTTTCAATATCGTGTGCTGGGTGTACATTAATGAGGAAAAATGATTTTAGAAAATGGCTGCAATATAACAAAGAGTGAAAAATTTAAGGGGGCCTGATTACTTTCCGTTCCAACTGTATGTATAAATACATTCACATACAGCATATATTTAAAACAAAGTTCAGATAATTTATATCATAACTATATTTTATATATAAATCATATTCATGCTTGTGTATATATATATGTATAGATTTTTTTACATAATAAATATACAGTAAACACATGCATATTTTATGTGAACAAAGACTTTTATTTTGGATGCAATTATATATATATATATATATATATATATATATATACACATATATACACATAGACCTCTCCTTAACAAACTGCTTAATTTGAGATATTATTCATACCTGTTGCACAGACAGTGATAGATGATTCATCAGGTCTTTGTTTCAATACATACAGTAAGTGGTTAATAACAATCCATATGAACTGACATACAGCCATAACATGGCAGGGTAGGTACAGTATCGGGAGGATCATAGGTGAACGCTGTGTGTGTGCGTACACAAACACAAACATGCTCTCTCGCTCTTTCTAACACACACATATATACTTTGGCAAGCAGTCAGGCGAGTTTACCGAGAGACTGTCCAGCAGCTTCTACCGGTGTGAGGAGGCAAAATCATTTCCAGTCAGTCTCTGCTGCTAGACTCGCTGAAGCGCCGTGTCTGTGTTACAGCCTCAAGCCACACACACACACACACAGAGTATCATGTGCACACCTCCGCAAGACACTAACACACACACACAAAACAAACACCCACACACTTGAAAACGCACACAATTTATCAAACTCCCACATTACCCTCCTTCTGCACTCTCCATTCATCCTGCCAACTTGGCTGCTTTCCTCCAGCTCTCTCTCTCTCTCTCTCTCTCTCTCTCTCGCTCTCTCCTCTCCTCCACCACTCCTTGCTTGTGCAACACCTTGTCAACAGTCTTCCTCTTTTGTGATCACTTACTCTCGCTGAGCACATCTGTACTTCATATGCTGAATGAGCTCTTATTCAGAAAGCACTTTCTGCTGATATGGCCTGTTTATTCTTTTTCACATGAGTGGAGAGATTGTTTGTAATATGGTTGTTAACAAGTGGGTTCTGTTTTACAGCCTCGCTCTCTCTCGCTTTATCTCTGTCTTCCTCTGTTTGTCTGTCTTGAGTGCGTCTTTCATTTCTTGTGCCCTGAAGTTGGGCGAATCGCACGAAAGCTGTCAAGAACGTGTCCGGGTCACATTTCACTTTAAAAACAAGAAATTTTAGTTTGCTCAAAAGGAAATGGAGAGTTTTGTTTGTCTTACATTGCATCGTTGTTTCCATGAGAGTTGAGCACTTAGAAAAATCTATAATGTGAAATCATTATATTTACATTTCAAATTACATTTAATTATTCATGTTTTACTGCCTTTATGCTTGTGAATAAATAATAAATACAAAATACTGTATTACAGTAATGAGAATCACTATTAAGCATTATGGAAATTGCTAAATAAATTAGTTCTAGGAATTATTATTTAAAAGAAATTACAAATAAACTAAATAAAATACTGTATTAATGAGAATAGCCATTGAGAATTAATAAATAAACAAATAAATAAATGAAGTGATGTATATTTTGAATACATTTTAAGAATAAAATAATTAAATACAGTATTATAGTAATGAGAAAAACCACCGACAGTAATTGGAATTTACAACTATATATATGTGTGTGTATATATATGTATATATGCACATAAAAATAAATAAATAAATCCAATTATTAATTCAATTAAGTGTTGCATATTTTGATTATATTTTATGAATAAAATAAATTAATACAGTATTATAGTAATAAGAAAAACCACTGACAATAATTGGAAATGACAAAAAATAAATTCAATTATTAATTCAATTAAGTGTTTTATATTTTGATTATATTTTATTAATAAAATAAATAAATATGGTATTATAGTATTGAGAATAACCACTGACAATAATTGGAAATGAATGACGAAAAAACCCCAAAACATAATAATAATAAAATAATTTCAATTATTAATTTAGATAAAAATATCTTAAATCATAAAATATATGACATACTGTATCATACCAATGAGAATAATCACTGAAAATAATGGAAATAAATATGTATGTTTAAATATCAATAAAATTAATAAATTCAATAGTAAAATGTAGGGCTGTATTTTTGCACTGCATTTTATTCATGAAAATAATTACCAAATATATGCCATATATAATAATATGATATAATATGTCATAGTAATAATAATAACCATTGAGATTAATGTAAATAAATAACTACTAAGATAAATTGCTGTATATTTGGCTGTATATTGCTGTTTAATTGCAGGTATTGTTGTAATATTGATTAAATTAACATAACGTGCATGACTGAACAGATCACAAGTCAAGATGGAAATACTGGAAGGAACTGCCCGTTCAGATTTTCATTCAGATGATTTCCTGAAAATATCACAATGCAAAAATAACCTTGGCTTCATTTCCTATTTGTGAAACCTGTTTTCCTTCTTTTGATTTTGTGGTGACTTAAGACATGTTTCTAAGAGGTTTCGTGAGATTGCGTGATCCCCTAGAAATTAGAAAGCATAGTTGTGACTGCCAGTCATCCTACAGCGCTGAGCGAAAGCCAAGAAACAGAGAGCAAGCGAGTCACAGACAGACAGAGAGAGCAGCTGCAGACGGGGGGCCAGTATCAGGCTTCAGACCACTGGGCCTCAACATTCACACATATGTTCTTCCCATACAAATACATGCTTGAGTAAACTGTGCAACACACATAAACACCGGTCCTCCTGACGCCTCCCTCATACTGTCTCTCTCCATATTCATTACTCACCCCAGTCCCTGAAACTCCCCTCATCTCTCATGATTTCGCTCTCATTCACAGCTCCTCTCCCTTCCCCCATTTGCCCAGTGTTATTAGTGACAGCCCAGATATAACCTGAACCACAGCAAAAATATACAATTTAACTGTCTGCCTCACAAATATAGACCTACATCCCTTATCTCACACCAGTCAAAAGTCAGATTTCCTCTCAAAATGGACGCCTTTACTTGTTTGTGACGAACTACCATATTGATTTCAGATCATTATAATGGTTCTGCTTCAGTAAGTTTAATGAGTTACTCCTTGAGCCCAAACTTTTGTGTCTTTGGAGAGAAGCGTGTTTGATAGAGCTGGTGCACAGAAGCTAAACGCTTAAAAGTTAGCGTGGAAAGAAATTCGTAGGGCATCTCATCTCATTGGGCGGCTTAATTGATTTCAGGTGTGAGGAAAAACATACGCAAGCATGGTGGCTGGATTGTGGCTGACCGAGAGGGGAAACTCAGGGCCTAGCTTACTAAAAGACCTAAACCGAGCTTAGATGAGATTCACAAATCAGTAATGTTTGTAAGTTTACGCCACTGTCTTCCAGCGCAAAAAAAAGTGTTGATTGTATGAATTAACGGTTATAGTTATAGCTTTTTGTTCTAATAAAAAAATCTAGCACTTCTGTTCGTTTTAAAAACTCTTATTTTGTGGTGGATATATATATTTAAATGTTAGAAATCCTTGTTATTTAGACTAGGACAGAGGCAAGTGTTCAGATGGAGTACTTGTGGCTTGAGCATTGCTTACTTATTTCCCTGCTGAGTGCTTTCTGCTGGTCGGAGATCTTCTTCATAGAACAGAGGCTGTATTGTCAGGACCTGTGACTCTTAAGAGAACGAGAGGACAGGAATGAACGGATAGAGAGTAAGAGAGTGTCCTGTTTTTTTTCCTCTCTTGCCAGCATCCATCTCTTGAGCGAGATAAATGGGGTCGAGACACTTAGGAATTTGAGGAATCTTATCTGGTGCCAAAAATAATTAAGGGAATTTTTATTTGTGGTTTTGGAATGTTAAAATGGAGACTGTTTCATATTTCTATTCAAGTTTCCAGCCTGTTGTACAGTTGCCATGCGAAGAAAAAAAAACATGCCGTGATAGTTGTTATAGAAATTCATATCATTATTCAATGAAAAACAAAAACTTAAATATATACACTAAAAGTATATAAAGAGTTCTTTTGCAAAAAATGTTTACAGTTCTCAAAATATTAATTTACTAAAGTTGAGTAATTGGCTAGGTTACACAAAAATTAAATAAAATACAGCAAACACTATAAAACAACAAAAAAATATTCAAATATACAAAATAAAAATTTTGTATAAAATTATTTAAAATGTCAAAATACATAATGTTTGCAAATAAACTCTCTGGGTAT
>JAUMHP010000040.1:21936205-21948144 GCA_032361065.1 Enteromius trimaculatus
ATATATATATATATATATATATATATATATGTATATGTGTGTGTGTGTGTGTGTGTGTTCAAAGAAGTTTGCAAGGTTTAAGTTTTTTTTTATTATTTTTTACAGTTTTATCTTTTATGGTCACCAAGGCTTTGATCTAAAATACAGTTATAGTAAAATTGTGAGATGTTAAATTAATATTATAAATAACGGTTGCTCAGAAAGCACATTATTATTTATTTATTTATTATTACCACTGATTACTTTTTTGTGCAAGCTGTTATTTTTTTCATGACCTTTCATGAAAAGTCCAAAAGCGAACAGTTTCTTGGTTAATGGCTATTTTGATAAATTCAGTGCATACTAGCTCACTACACTTGCTTCTTATTTTTGCAGATGTGCGTTTCATTTGGGTGCAGACCTGTTTTTTAGAAAAAACATATCAATCATGTTTTCCACATGAAAACATTTGCACATAGGTTTTATACACTCAAATTCACACACGATTAGTGAATAAGACGCGTTCTGTGAATTCCGAGCTATTCGGCAGCCAATGCAGACGCTGACAGTGTTGCGGTCATATTTCAGTACAGACTTTAACGGTGACAGCGCATTGATTCTCTAACTAACGAATGATGGATTGCAGTTACATGCAGGTCAACCGGTTCCTTATTAAAGCTCATGAGCTGTTGTTGCTATTGAAAGTAGTTGCTTAGTCACTGTTCAGTAGTGTTTCGAGCACAAAGTGACCATGAGTTTGGTTTAAAGCTACAGTCTTCACACTTCCGTAAATTTGAAGATGCACGGAAATGGCAAGACAAATGGCAGGAAATTTAATTAATCTTTGCATATATTTGCCCTCTTTACCTCAGGTCAGCAACCCATTTTGCGGTTTAATGAGAGTAAATGGCTTGCTTGATTAATGTGTAATGGGATGGTGCTAATGCTAGTCAGGGAGGTAAACGGACGTACGTATATGTTCCATATAAGCAGTTCGTACCTAATGCTGCCTTCAAGTCATGCCATAATGATCATATTTACAACATATCCCCACTTTAACGGCATTTCAAAGATGTGAGATTATCCTGAATTTCCAAAATGGAAGAATGCGAATTAGCCGAAGCTAACTGGTATTGACCATAAGAGGTGATTGTTAATTGTGCAGTTTAGTTTAAACACCTGTTTTAGCATTTAAGCCAGCCAAAAAAATACTACTCATTAGTCCAGTTAGTAAGAGACAAGCTTGTGCAATCAAACTACATATCCCATGATTCTCTGTAGCTGCCCAATTATTAAATGCACAAGCATCTTTTACTTTTTACTTATGTTTAATTATTGCTTTAAAAGATGCATATTAGCATTGGAAATGTACACGAGAGACATTTCCTCCTGTTGTGAGGAAATGGACAAACATAAATATCAAATTGACTTATTTCCATTTAGTCAAAACATCCCAGGAGGATAAAGTGACTGTATTTAGTGACATTTTCAAAATGGCTTCCTTCTGGTGAGCCATTACGGCTCTGATTGACAGTGCTGTGTGCTGGTGGCTCGACTTATCATTCAGCACTGTGGGGGGAAAATGCAACTGCTGCCGTCACCGAGCCAGACAACGCAGAGCATAGCGAAACAGTCCTGAATGAATTGTAATGTCGCTCTTGAGCTTGATCGAGTGTTGGAGCGAACACAAACACTTTTGTTTTGGACAGGTGGTCTTATTATGCTCGTGTGCGTAAGAGAGCGCAAAGAAAAGATATAAAATCTGTTTAATCAGTCGTAAGTGGGTATATATCAAAACCCTTCATTGCCATTGAGACAATTTGGTTAGTTAGCGTAAGGCTCATATTGTTTACTGAAGAGCCGAAGGCTTTCGTGAAAAACAAAAACGCTGTTTGTTAGTCTTGGTGTGTGTCGTATTTTACATAAAAATGAAATTTAAACCTATTAAGAGCTGGTATTCAATTTACATGTGTGCATAAGTATTGTTGTAGGATTGGATTAGAGCTTTGCTTGGAGCTGGAATCACAGTTCGCAACTCGGATCCTTTTTACCGCTGCAGCAGGGGAGTACGATGACAGAAATAGTGCACTGAGGAGACATTTCAGCATCTCAGAATGGAATCGGCCACCACACACATTGAGGACATGAATAGGAGTATAAGGAAAACAGCATTCAGGGCAAAAGGGGCAGTGACGGCAGAAAGTCAGAGGAAGACAAGGCAAGAGTGAGATAGTAAGTAAGAGAAAGAATAAGGGCTGGTGTGAGACATGGGGGAGGTGGTCATGGATAATAAAGAGAGACATTTCTGTTTGAAACCCAGGGAACTCGACACACCTCTGCTTTTCCCGCCTTCTCTGCTCTTTTTCGTTTACCTCTCCTCATCTCCTTGCCTTTCTCCCCTCCCCCCTTCACTGATATTCCTGTTACCATACCAACACGGCTCTCGCTTCAGGACCTGCTGGACTCTGCTGGACACTCAAAACACTCATCATGCATTCCGGTAAATACAGCGCTAGTAATCTAGTAAACACCATTTCTACCAAACGTACAGTTTTAATCATCATTCTGAGCAAAGGTGCGCAATTTTTGTTTGCCTTGCGCATAAATGCTGCAGTTTTAATTGGTGACAAATAAAGTAAAAAAAAAAAATCAATTGTCAAAAATGCACTTTGTTGCACTGCATCTCCTGTTTAGTGAATGTAGGTTAATTACATGTTCCTGATGTTGCACTAAACTGACTCGCATACAAATGACCTACCCTCGTCAGTAAGATATTTTATATATATATATTACGGCTGTCAAAAATAACGCGTTAATTATTTTTTGTAGTTAATTACGTAATTTTTTAAATGCATTTCACGCCTGCGCAGTGTGACGAATTATTTGTCAGGAAAGTGGGGCAACAATTACCTCGGAGTAACTGCACATTGCATCAGTGACACGTAGGAACTGAAGTCTTGTACGCTGGCTGTATTAAAAACAGAGGAGCGTCATTTTGCGGAGGCTTGTAAAAAACAGTTCCCGTCTGTTGCACGTAAGTGGGGGCAAAACGACAACCATTGGAACTGACAGTGCAATCGATGTCAAAAGTGACATTTGAATTATTATATAAAATTATTTCTTCTTTAACCATTAAATGCTTTTTTAAACATTCTAATATCAGAGAATCCTGAAATAAATGTATCATGGTTTCCACAAATTTACGCGACACAACTGCTTTGAACATTGATCGTAATAAGAAATGTCACTTGTGCTGCAAATCATAACAAAATCAAATTTCGAGTGACACTGAAGGCAGATGTATTGGCTCTTGAAAATTCAGCGTTTCTCACAGGGATTAATAATATAAAGTACAGTTCAAAAGTTTGTGCTTGTGAGATTTTGTAATGTTTTTAAAGGTCTCATATGCTCATTAATACTGCATTTCTTTACATTTACATTCATTCATTTAGCAGATGCTTTTATCCAAAGCGACTTACTTACTTAACATTTGTTTGAGCCAAACACAGCAAAAACAAGTTAAATGTTATTGCACTTCAAAAGTGTTGAACAATTTTATGTTTCTATCATTGTATTTTATTGAGTACTGGGCTACTCCGCAGCGGTACCTACCCGAACCCATCTAAATAGTCCGTATATAACACTTGATATAGGTGTACCGTAGTACACAAGACAAGCCAAAACCACGTTTTGAACACAAAATATTTAACCTAGAAATCTACACTAAACTACTGACAAATAACTTATAATTGTACTCTACACACTACAAAATGTAACGCTACTATATAATGCAGTACGTAAATTGGTATTATAATGTTAAAGTGTGTATCAGGTATGTGTGTGTACTTTCACCAAGTATTTCTGATGAATTGTTATGTGCATCCAAAGACAAAACCATCTTGAGAGACTGGTTTATGACACACACACACACACACACACACACAGCGGGTCTGCCCCTAGAAAAGAGTCAGTGAGCTGAACACACAATCAGGCTGTAGACTGGGTGAACAGCAGGGAGTCTGAGGACAGAGGGAGGGGAAAAGTCTACCGCTGCTTCCCTGAGAAGGACACTTCACTGGAATTAGCTTCAGCTCAGATGGGAAAACCAGACTGAAAACAGTGGGGACAATACTGCTACAGGCGCTTATTCTTGTCTTTCACAACACGCCTATGTGTGTGTGGCTCCACATTGAATCTGTTGCTTCGTTCCAACACCTAGAAAGTTGCCTCCAAAAGGAAAACAGAAAAGGCAATCCCATAATGCTCTGGGATAACAAGTCTTTGTTGGCGATGTTGATTGCAAACACACTTATATTCAATGTACTGGTGAAAATAGAGTTATTTTCCGGCGTATTTCATGCTGATTAGCTTAGCATCATGCTAACATCATCAAACACTACTAAAATCGATAGTTTGCTGAATAACCAATGCAGAGCATTTGTCAGCCTGGAGCGTAACTCAGATGCCGATGCAGGCAATAGATACGGAAGGCAGCTTGCTTGGTTTTGTTACGAAGCCTGTGTGTGTTTTTTTTCCTGCTAAAAGTTGTTGCAGCCATCTTTATTACACCCATTCACTCTAAATCACCCAGCTCTAGCTGACGGCACAGATCATTGCTGTTTTACCAGTTGTTCGTCTCCTCCCCATCTACTTCTCCGTCTCACACACTTCTCACTAAGGGAGAGAAGGAGAAAGTGGCAAGACAAAGAAAGGCCAAGAGAGAAGGATAAGAAAAAGGAGAAAGAGAGCGAGAGAGAGGGGGAAAGTCAGTCAGACCCCCTCCTCGGCAGAACAGGAATGCAGGGAGTCTGGTGAAGGAATGTGGAATGGGTCTCAAGGGGAGGGGGTATAGTCTAGATGTAAACACTGTTTGTGTGTGTGTCGCTCTATGAGTGTAGCTGAGTGTGTGTGCACACAGTGTAATGGGTTTGAGCGCATTATGAGGTTGTGTTATATGTGTCCCGCATGCGTGTGTTGGTGTATTTTGAGAAAAGGGGGCTCTTTAGGTAGGCCAGCTGTAAGGAACCGCTCCTCGTCTCTGATGACAGCTTTGGGCCAATGAGGTGATTTTATCATGCATGGAAAAGTACCAGCCCCACTTAAACATTGCACTGATCCGAGACCAGCTTTCCAAACTCAATTCCACGACTCTTCCGAGATATTCCAGACCTTTGCCCTTTCGTCTTGCGATTGTTATGCTATACCACTACCTACAATTTGTAGAAAATGTTACAGGGTTTCAAATCCAAATATTACTTTCTGTTACGAAACAGGGCGTTGATTTCATACATGTCCTCATAATGAGGACACCGGGACTAAAAGCATGTTTATTGTACATTTTGGGAGAAATGAATAGAGAAATAAATTATATTTCAGTATTATACGAAATATTAAATGTTATTCTGAAAATCCTGTCAATTATTACTCCCATTATTACAATTATCTTTTTCATTACATGTTGCCCCAAAACACATAATTATGCAAATTATATTTAGTTTATTGATGCATTGTACGTAATGAGAAAACCTGTTTATGGCCATTTTAAACACATTTTGCAGAAAGAAAAATTGTATATTGAATTATTCTGTTATAACATAGTTGAGAATCATCTTAATAAAATATCTTGAAAACTAAAAATGTATTGAGGATTTTAAACTATTTTTTTCCCTAAAACTTTTTTCTCTAGTCTTAAAAAAAAAGATGCGTTTTTGTAGGTTTCCTGCACAGTGCTATGCACGATGCATAAACTTATACATTTGTATGGTTACCTAGTATAATTATCTTCATACAGTATGTCTGGCTTTTATGATGTACTGTAGTAAACTTGCTTGGTAGCTCACCTGGTACAGCACTGCAATTGCAATGCAGAGTGCTCATAGAAGCACAATAAAATGGCTTGGTTGCTGCAGCGGATGTGTTTCCTATTAACAGTACCGGCTAGGTTTAAGTGTAGTGGTATGTTATTTCCAAATGCGATCGAGAATTCCCCTTTTAGTGCTACTCACTGGACATTTCATTTCTAAGCTGCCACAATATGTACAGCAACAAACAGAATGAAGTATTTCCAGATACATGCTCATCCATTTCGGATGCTTTTAATGCCACTCACTGGGTATTGTGCTTTGAAAGTGAAACAAAATGTGCAGGAAGCAACATAATATAATTTCGAAGAAATATCACCACAGACATGATTTTTTCCAATGAGCTTGGGTTGGTATTTAGTAATCGATACATAGCATAAACGTCATGAGCACAGTTTAATGTTAATACTATATTTCTTAAACGTCATATGGTCTGTCTGGATTTTAAACAGGCAATCCATTTAGTCACTAGACTTTGTTGAGCATACATTCTCGTTTAAAGTGACTTTCAGTTACACTAATTGCCAGGACAGACCCTCTGGAACAACCTGGGGCGGAACATGAGGAAGTGTCGCGCTCCAGGGAAGAACGGTGACAGAATAGGGCTGAAATCATAGCGCTTCTCAGTTCCTGGGTCAACACTGCTTGAGTTTGAGCCCACAACGTCTGTGTTCACAGCTTGGATCATTACCCATCACAATCTGGAATTTAAACATTTCATTTAAACATTTAACTTAGGCTCGGTTGAAGAAGTATTATTAAAGGATTAGTTTCATTTTCGCACTATAAAATGAAAATTCTTTCATTATTCTGTCACTCCGAACCATTTTTTTTCATGAGCTGTAAAGAATTTGTCTGAGAAACAGACCATTTAAGTTGTCAGTCGCTGGAAAGTCATTGATGTTCTACTTGAAATGTTCCTGCTTTGACATTAATGACTGGTTGGTTATTGCATGTTTCTTAGCCATGATGCAAGGGGAAAGAATTTAGCGGGGTACTAAAACAACTTAAACAGATAGTCCACCAAAAAATGAAATTCTGTCACCATACTGTCTCCTACACATGTACTTCCAAACCTGTAAACCTTGTATGGAACGTATTTAGCAGAAGGTCAAGAGCTTTGAGCAGCATTATGAAATTATTATATGCGAGTAATTTGCTGAAACTTACCCACAGTGATTCATTTCAAATCCTGAAATGTTTCTGGTTTGAGATCATTAACTCTAGTTGGTTCTTGCATGTTTCATGACCAATCACGATGCTTTAAAAAATGATTTAAGACCAAACATGTGGGTAGGTTGCTCAAATGAAGCTATAATATTTATATAGATTAACATTCATACATGCTTTTGTTCAAAAGTGGATATCATTTTTAGCATATAGCATAGATCAGCTCTGACATTCTGCAAAATAATGTGATGTTGGATTGACACGATTTGGATTGAACTATTTCATAGAGTTTTCTATCAAGATGCATCCTAGGTTTCATCAGTTATATATACTAGAATTAGAGTCAATTAATCAATTAACTTGATATAGTGTCCCATACAGCCTTTTAATTCTAACCCACTAATGTAGTGCTGGTGGTCCACACTGTTCATCTGCTGGTCTAGGGAGGTATAGAGCCTCAGGCAAGGTTGAGTCAAGGTGCTGTGCTTAATTCAATCTGGGAGAGAAAAACTATATGTGAAGGTTAGGGTGAAAGATTGAACTGTATACTATTACTGCTTTATATGACTAATGATTTTAATAAATAATGATACTCATTTGCGTTTTGGGTCTTATTCGGTGCTAAGAGGGCATTTGTGGCAACACTAAGTAGTTGAAAAGGGGGCAAAGAACTCTCTGCATGTGTAAAAGAGAGCGAGTGCCTTGCTTTTCTTGTAAGTGTGTGTGTGATATTTTTAGCTTGTTCCCTCCATGAGAGGGTGTGCTTCTGGAACACTACGCTTGTTGTGTTTCGGAAACAAGCTCCAGTGCTACCAGCAAAAACGTCCACAGCTCACACATGTACACACACACAGACACAAACTGTTCCCCTAAAAAGACTTCTGACCCGTAATGAAGCATGCAGATCAACAGATTGAGCACCAAAGCCACATACAAATGACTTTCAGAATTTAGTTCTTTTTTTTCTTTATTTGAGAATTTGTTCTAACAGCTGAATTGTAGCTTTCCGGTCAACTTCTGTTGCTTTTAAATCTGCTTTATTAATACATTTCCACTTGACTGCTGGGCCTCTGTAGCTAGATGATAAGAACCAAATTTGCTCTGTTGTCCAGACTAAAAACTAAAGAATATGTGAAATTGAGTGTTGCTTAAGCTTCTCCTGGAAGCTATTTTGCAACAAAATTAATCGTTTGATCAAAAGATTTTTTCAAATTTATATAAGATAATGGAAAATTCTGGATTATTAGATAAACTTACAATCCTCTTCATATATTATAGAGAGATATAGATTGCAAACTAATATTTAATTGCATTTTATTTGCTAAACTTTTATAGGTACAGCATTTATTTACACTACAGGCTATTATGAATTAATCTAAAAATCATTTCAAAATTCTGTTCACTTAAACAATAAATAAATTCCAGATCCAAGATCAACACTACATTATTCCCCACTTAATGTTCAGATACATTAAACATTACAGACTTTAAATGTCTCACGGACGCCGTTTCAGGTTGTCTTTAAGTTACTCAGCTCTAAGCTTGTCTATTAAGAGCAGTACCGCTCAGGTCAGAATGAGAAGACAATCTCCATCAACGCTCATGGAACAGCATGTTGTATCCACACCAAGCTTGTAGATATTAACCTTCAACCTCATTTTCCTTCCTCGTTTAGGATAGTTAATTACAAGGGCCTGGCCAAGCTCTCTCCATTGTGTGTGTGAAGAGCGTAGTAGACAGTGGACTCATTTGTAAGCACTAAACGAACACTAATTCACAGCCATGTCAGTGTGGCCCTTAACCGGCCAAAGACGGAGGTAATAACACTTCGGTTTACATCCGTAGAGGTCTACACTAACTGATGCTGTGAACTTTCATTCGCTTGCCCATCTCCTTGGCTACAGAGGCCCCGCCCCCACAGGGAGCTCCAGCCACACAGATGGCTCCCCAATGGTCTGTTTATATCTTATTTGCATACAGAGATCTCCAGGTCTTGTCGCTGTCACAACAGACGAGTGCGTCCGAGCTTCAAGTGCCAGCGATAACTGCAGGGGTGCTATTCCCCATCTCAAACGCAAAAGACATACAGCTCACAGATTCACAAAAATGTGTCCTTCTCATTTTTGTGTGGTTAACGCAATGGATTCAGAAGCATCATGAAAAAAGACTGGTGTTTTCGGTGTAAACCAGGATGTGCTTTAACATGGTCAATATGGTTGTGTATAGTGAAAAGGTTTCGTCGGAAAGTATTGATTTTTTAATTACGTATCTTGCCTCAAAATAGCAGCAGAATGGCGCTTACTCTATAACAGCTGGCTGCAGACCCGGGAGAGAATAAACCTCATTGATATTCAAACCGCTCTTTATCAAGGGGACAGAGACCTGCAAGAGAGAGAGAGAGAGAGAGATGGGCGGAAGAGAAAGGAAAAGAGAAAGTCATATTCACCGTCTGCATTTGTGCAGTGTGTTTTAGAGCATAGATTAAAAAAACATAATAATTATATTTATTCGTGTGATAATATTAGATATGGCTTACTGCACCAAAAACATTCATTTTCTAATCTTACATGACAGTTTTCCTAATTAAAAACACTGTTGCTGTACCTTTTTGACTATACACACGTTCATCGTTTTTTTAACTTTTTTTTTTTTACAAATCGACATCGACATCGACCAACAGAAAGCTGCTTTGAAAACGAGACCTTGTTATTACACTACATGCACAAAATAGTAGGAGGGGCTAAACGGGCAGCGCTGTATAAGCAGGTGTTGATGATCTGCTGAGGTGGAGTTTAACCACACTACATCATGGGTTTAGTTTAAAGCCCTGTTTACACCTGGTATTAACGTGCGATTTTATTTCACTTTTTAACCATTTGTGTCCTGATTCCATTGAGGTGAGGACCTCTGAGCAAAAAAAGATGCTCCACAATGTGCTGTGCATGTTCATGTATGGGCTTTTTCAGTTATTTCTATCCAGCGGATGAAAGTTCACTCAACAGTCGTAATCTCAAACAATGAGACGAGGGGAGCAGCCGCTTTTGTTTCTGCAGTGTTAGCCGGTGTGGATTTGCACTAGTGCTTCGATGTAAACTTTCTAGTTCAGCTTGGCAAAGTAAAAACCCTGTTTGACAAGCAACACGTCCCTCAATGATTACACGTTTGGTCAGTAAGTGGAGAGAAGGTGGTCTTCAGCAGCCTCTCGGACACGTTTTCAACCACCTCGGATATGATTGAAAGTGGACAAGCTTCGTTTAGATTTATATGCAGCGTTGTCCACTTGTGATGGGATCGATTGAAAACGCATGTCTAAGATGCTTCTTAGCAGTTCGTGCAACATTTGATGTATTTATTAAATGATTAAATGGAATATCACACTTGCAGTCCTGAAAGGAATTTCTTGCACTTTCATTACTTTCTATTTCACAAGATCGAGGAATTTCTGAAACAAATTATGACTGCTTTTAAATACAGTAATGCATACGCAGTTTACTAGTTAGGAGTTCAAGCGCGTGCTTATTTGCCTTTCTGTGCTTGAATAAGCTTTTGTGTATGTTTTTTAGAAATTCTGGATGTGCTGTGGGTTTGACAGTGTGTTTGTATGCATGTGTCCTGGCGGTCCTCCAAGCGGGTCGAGGGGCCCAGCAGAGAGCAGACCGTTTCAGGATGGCTGGGAGGAATATCTTTCTCTCGTCTTGCTGTAGGCCTTCATGAACCTTGCCACTTTCTTTGCTATCAGTGTTTCCCTGAGTGTGCGCCGCTGCTCGTTCCTCCCTCCACTGGCATCAGGCACAATCTATTCCTCCCCGTTTGATTGGCAGGTGTTGGCTCGCAACTTCAAATGTTCCTCCAGCTCATTGTGAGGTAATGACTTCTGATTGTAGTGGATGGAAGCCAGCGTTTAAGCTAAATAATCTAGGCTAATGACTGCGCTCTTCAATTATTTATCAGACTCAACACGCTCGCTCTGCACAGTATATATAGACATCCTGCTGGCTGGTTGGCTGGCTGGCCTGATGACCTAGTGACTGACTGGCAGCCGTGCTGACTGGCCTATTTGCCAGGATTTGCTGAGTCACGATGCCCATGGGGTGGAGGGGCTCTCGAGAGCTGTTCCCAGATCTGCAGGGAGGCACGTATACTGATTCTAATGTGTATTGATGTACATTTGTTTTTCACTGACTCAACGTTTTTCTGGGAATGCTTTAAAACCCCCGATATATGCTTCAGCGAGTGCAGTTTTCTGTCCTTCGTTGATGTATTTACTGTATCTGTCTATCGTGAATGTATGAAATCAGTTCCTATCAAAATCACAAAGATTTGCAGATTGTAGTTCAAGTGATAGTTTGTCATTATATACTCATCCTCATATCATCTACGAGTTTCTTTCTTACGTTGAACCTAAAAGAAGATATTTTGAAGAATGCTGGTAATCCCATTGACTTCCATTGTATTTCTTTCCCTATATGGAAGTCAACGGGGACCAACAACTATTTGGTTGTTCAAAGTATCTAATTATATGTTCAGCATTATAAAGAAACTTAAATAGGTTTGAAACTACATAAATGATTACACAATTTTTGGGGGAACTACTAACAATATTGTTATTGTTTCATATTAAAAGTTTATTTTCTAAAACGTTTGGTCTGAAAAGTGAGCATAGAAGGGAATAATAAAATGCTGAATTCCTGGCCTTAAAAATATGATAATTGAAATGAAAAAGATAAGTGCATATTATTTTAAGTGTTATATTAGTGTCATTTGCATTTAATACGCATATATATATATATACACACACACATGCTGCGTCCGAAATCGCATACTGCTTAAGTAGGTACTACATTTAAAACCAAACCTACTACTCAACCGTTAAAACAGTAGGTACTATATAGTATGAATGTGGGTAGTATGAATGGAACTCGGACATAC
>JAUMHP010000040.1:21987535-22008662 GCA_032361065.1 Enteromius trimaculatus
GGCTGAGCTCCAGAGATGCAGTCGGGAGATGGGAGAAAGTTGTAGAAAGTCAACCATCACTGCAGTCCTCCACCAGTAGGGGCTTTATGGCAAAAGTGGCCCGACGGAAGACTCTCCTCAGTTCAAGACACATGAAAGCCTGTATGGAGTTTGCTAAAAAAAAAACACCTGAAGGAGAAATAAGATTCTCTGGTCTGATAAGACCAAGATAGAAATTTTTGGTTTTAATTCTAAGCGGTATGTGTGGAGAAAACCAGGCACTGCTCATCCCCTGTCCAATACATGGTCCATGGTGGAGGCAGCATCATGCTGTGGGGGTGTTTTACAGCTGCAGAGACAGGACGACTGGTTATCCTGGACCAAAACCTTCTCCAGAGTGCTCAGGACTTCAGACTGGGCCAAAGGTTTACCTTCCAACAAGACAATGACCCTAAGCACACAGCTAAAAAAACGAAGGAGTAGCTTCACAACAACTCTGTGACTGTTCTTGAGTGGCCCAGCCAGAGCCCTGACTTAAACCCAATTGAGAATCTGTGGAGAGACCTAAAAATGACTGTCCACCAATGTTTACCATCCAGCCTGACAGAACTGGAGAGGATATGCAAGGAGGAATGGCAGTGGATCCCCAAATCCAGGTGTGAAAACCTTTCGTGGCTGTATTCGATCAAAAGAGTACTTCTACTAAATGCTGAGCAAAGGGTCTGAATACTTAGGACCATGTGATATTTCAGTTTTTCTTTTTTAATAAATCTGCAAAAATGTGAACAATTCTGTGTTTTTCTGTCAATATGGGGTGCTGTGTGTATGTTAATAAGGAAAAAACGTTTAAAGGTTGGAATATAACAAAGAGTGAATATATAATTTAAATATAAATTTAAATTACTTTTTAAAATATTGTTTTTATATTAAATACAATTAACTAAAATTAAAATATAAAAATATTACCCATGTTCTATTTTGGTCTTTTTTGGTTGCACTTTAAATAAAATAAATTATACAATAAAATAAAAATAAAAAAACTTAAATAAAATAAAACTGCCAGAGGTGAAAGACCGCAAATATGTAGCTCAAAAAATGTCTGCTTTTCGATATTATACTAATACAAATGCTTTTCCTGTAGAAAGATCAGAGCAGATTAGGATACACAGATGTTGCAGATGGTTTGTATGTTTGTAGGTGTGTGTGTGCCCTCTGTCTTGCAGTCGTGTGGTGCTGCTTTTATATGTGTGTGTTTTTCAGTGAGTGACAGCATGTGCTGGTGTATTGTCATGGTCAGACTCTTTGTTACTCACCCTTTTTATTAGATCGCAAAGGTCAACAGGTCTGGCTCCCATCTGGAGCTGTGTCAGGGCGGCTTTCACTTCAGTCTGCACCAATCAGACCTCACAACAAAAGGGCAACACATGTCTGAGGAGAGTGAATCAGAGCAAGTTTACTTATGTGAAAACATGGTGGACAAGAGTACATAAAAAAGTCTATTTTTCTAGTCTGTAAGAAGTTGTTATTTGGATGTTACTGAATACAGAAAACAGCAACTTGATTGGTATTTATAAGTAGATAAACAGTTCTCTGTCAGGTTTTGTTAGACGTGAAGCAGTGCACTATTACAGCCTGCCATCTAGTGGTTACGTCTAAGATATCCATGTTTGTCTTTAGAAATAAGAATGGGGTTAGTTAGTGGACTACATGAACTATTTGGACTACATGAAGTATTACGTTAAAACAAAGTAATAAGAATCACCAGGCCTTCAGCATGAACCTAGATTATAACAGATTTAATTTCTGAGGCGTTTCCCCGCTTCCACCACTAGTTGGAGCCAAAGTACGAATCGAAAAGATCATAGCTACGCTGTTTGGTGTGATGGTATTGTAGCTTTTCTCACATTTCTCTTTCTGTCTGTGTTTTGTGCAGGAGGTAAGGAGTAAAAGCAAAGTTTGTGCCAATGTGTTCTGTGGAGCTGGGAGAGAATGCGCTGTGACAGAGAAAGGAGAACCAAGCTGTCTGTGTATTGAGGTGAGTCATTCTGTTCAGCCACACGTTCACCAGGACTACAAAAAATCTATGCTGCCTTTCCCACCAGGGTTGCCAGATCTGCTTTTACACAACTAAAGTAGCCCACATGAATTAACTCTAAATGCCACTGCCATACCTAATATATACATATTTAAAATATATATAGGCCTGTTTTAGGTATGCGAGTGGCATTTAAAGTTATAGTTTGTTTAATTGATTTCTAAGCTTAAGGATAAAGTAGCCAGTTTTTACCTTTGAACTTTAAAATCAGTGTATAGTAGTAGGCTAATAGTTTTTTTTTTTTTTTTTAAGTTTTCTTACCAGAGCCCTTTCCTGACAAAAATATTAGTGTCTCATCATGTTTCGTTCTTTCTCTGTCAAAGAAACACATAATACACAATACGTTTTTCTATGCAAGTGATTCAGTTGAGCATAATTAATGCAATATGTTAACCTTTCAACGTTAATAACAAATAAATACATACATGCATAAAGTAACAAACAAACCTGCAGAAACAGTTTAAAAGTAGCTCAAACCAGAGATTTGGCAACCCTATTTTTCCACTGTGGCATTATACTGTTTTATAAACTAACCACTGTAGATGTGTTGCATGACTAGGCTGTTTTTTTTTCTTTTTGGTCATCAAGTGGTGACCTAATATATAACCTACCAAAATATGTTCTCATGCAAAAGTAAACAAAAATGTCCTTAAAATCTGAATATTTTGGAAAAAGACCATGAACTGCAACAACCCAACAATATGGAAAATCTATAAAATGTCAAAACATCACAAAAACACAGACACACACACACACACACACACACACATTTAAGTATATAAATAAAAGCAGAATTGTAATTTATCATTCTGCATTGCATTTACTAATACTGCGTTTTTGCTAATTGTTTCTGTTATTACATACAAGTGACTCAATTTCTCTGGTTTAGCATCCACAAGCTGAGAAAAGCTGAAATAGATGCCATGTATGTACACTTACTTCAGTGTGTGTGTGTGTCTGTCTCAATCAGCAATGTAAACCCCATAAGCGTCCAGTTTGTGGCAGTAATGGGAAGACCTACCGTAATCACTGTGAGCTGCACCGTGATGCCTGTCTCACCGGACTCAAAGTACAGGTCGCCCATGATGGACATTGTCAAAGTAAGTGTGAGTGCGCTCTCCATTTAACAGGTTTGTACTGGTTACATGAATAGGCAGTGTCCACATAGCATAAAACAGTCACATTCATGGAATACTACAATACACATACATACCTTTGCATTTTAAGGATGTGTAGATGCTTCACCACAAGACACTATCATAGATGTTAATAGGAAATGTCATTGTAGCCTAGGTATTAAAATAATAGCCATTACCTCTCAGAAATGTCACAATTTGCAGCATTTGAATACATAAATATGCAAGTTATGTTAAGAACTTTGGAGAAAAAGCTGATCATGTGAAACTCACTGACTGGTTTCTGTCTCTTCTCATTTAGAGAAAAAAATGGAAAAAGTCACCAACAGCCCAAGTGAGTAAACACATCTGCATCATTCAGTATTTTATAAAAAAAAATGTGAAATTATACCTTTTTATTGTTAGAGTCTACCATATAACATTCAGCTCCCAAAAGCATTTACTGAGCAGTTTTGTTTGGACAGAATGAAATATATGATATAGGTATTAAAATGGCAGGTATTGAAAACAAAGAATTATATTTTAATTTTAAACATTATCGTTACTTTGTTTTCAGATTTATAGCGCAGTTGTAACATGCTGGGCCTATTTGTCTTGTTGGTTTGATTATTTAGTTGTTTGTTACCTCACGGACCGCAATGAGCTGAGGAGTCGTGTAATTGAATGGCTGCAGTCTGAGGTGGAGCCTGACGGCTGGTTTTCTAAGGGATCCAACTTCTCAGATGTCCTTCTCAAATACTTCCAGGTGTGTGTGTGTGTGTGTGTGTGTGTGTGTATAAACATATTGATGAATTGAACAGTGTCTCTCACACTTTATTTCCTGCTGTTTGTGTTTCAACAGAACTACGATAATGGAGATGCTCAGCTGGATTCAACTGAATTCTTGAAGTTTATTCAACATAATGACACTGCAATAAATGTCACGTCTCCTTATGCTGAAGAGGAGAACAACCGCCTACTCAGGTCACAAACACACACACACACACACACATGTTGGTTTTTGTGATTTATGGGGACTCTCCATATACTGTACAGACTGTATGTGGTATTGTCCTACACTGGCCCTACACCTAAACCTCCCCCTTACAGGAAACTGTGTGCATTTTTAGATTTTCAAAACAGCTATTTTTTTTTTTAGCCTTTTGAATTACGGGGACACTGAAAATGTCCTCATAAAACACCTCCATATTGTAATAACTATGTCATACCCATGTCATTATACAAATTTGTGTCCTCATAAATCACATAAACCTGCTTACACCCCCACCACACACACACGACAATACAAAGTCTCTTAAAAAAAAATCTGTAAATTGAAAACTCTGTTATTGAAAGTCTCTTATGCACACTAAGGCTGCATATTGATCAAAATGACAGTAAAAACAGTGAAACAAAACTGTGAAAGCTTACTTTTTTTTTTTTTAAATGACATTTTTTTTTGTAATGCGCTGCTGAATTTTTTAAGAGATCATGGTATAATATACTGATTTGATTTTGGTAGCCAAAGTGAGTAGTATTTGGTTTTTTATTGAGTCACATTTGAGTGTAGATCATTTTAACCTTTTTTTCTTCAGATGGCTTTTACAGTGGTAAAAGTGTACCGTCATTTTAGTTTAACAATGCATCTATCCAAAAAAAGCATTCAGATATAATGTTCCTAATACTCTATCAAGTATATAATGTCCTCTTGGCCTTGTTGGTTCATCTCCATCTTGTGTGACTTATAATCTGTTTTTTTATCATTTGACCTGCACGAATCAGATGAACTGAATTCTGTGTGTCATTTGTAGATAGAGACAGTTTACAGTTGCGAGGTTTATTAACCTGAGCACTTTCTTTATTCTCGGCACTATCTGTGTCAATACTTTTATCAGTTCTTCTTTACAGCCGCTTCTGATAATTCCTATCTGAAGATTCTGAAAATCTTTTTGATAACCGATATATCTCTGGGCTAGTCTATAAAATGTAATGATTATGACCTCACTGTCCTCTGACCGAAGCGCAAAGAAAGTCTATGAGTATGCTTACAGTTTACTCTTACAAGACAAAACGAGATATTGGTAGCATGTACAGCTCGTTTTTACTTTGTTCATTCAAGTTGCATTATATTTTAGATGGGAGCAAAATCTGTCATTTAGTAAATCTGATAAAGACCCCACGAGATTTACCGCTGTTCCAGTGGTCTTCCGACCATTACGAGTTCTTGAAAAGGACAGTGCTGATACCGATATCTGAGATGAGTGTGTTCAATGGCCAAATACGTAATACAGTTTGGAGGTTGTAATGCAAATGCAGAATTGCTTGCCTGTTTAACACAGTATTTCAGTACATAGTCCATTACTGACTAATCTGTAACAGATTTTAACATAGAAGTCCTTGTTTTCTGTAAGATATGTCATAGGCATTGTAATGCTTCAGACTGAATGTAGAATGCTTAATAGAGAGAAAAATTTATTGGAGCTTCTTCTTATAATTTTGTGAACTATCAAATCTGTTGATAGCTAGAAAGCCTCTATGCTATCTGATTGCAAACCACTATTATTCAGCTGGTAATCAGTTTATGGGTAGTATGTTTCTTTTTAAGAAATGCATACTTTTCCTCAGCAAGGACGCATAAAATTGAACAAAACTGACAGCAAAAATATTTATATGGTTACAAAAGATTCCCATTTCAAATAATTTCAAAATAATGCAGCTATTTTATACTTTGCATTCATCAAAGAGCCAAAGAAAGCAGTTTTAACAAAAATTTTGCTGCACAACTACTTTCAAAATTGATAGAAATATTGGAAATATTTCATGAGCTACAAATTTGCATATTAGAGTCATGCTCTGAATTCAGCTTTGCCATAACTATTTGCAAATTTTAAAATCGCTCCCACTTTACATTTGGTGGCCTTAACTATTATATATTTACCTTTAAATTAATCATTTGGTACAATGTGCTTATTGTGTACATACACGTTCTTACTTTGTACCCATATATATATTTAAAAAAATACTATATGCAATTGCATTTGTAATTAATTTATAATTTACACTGTTGACCCATCCATTACAGCTTAACTCAGCCATAAACCTACCCATACCACTAAACCTGTCCTTAACCTTACCCATATTCCACCTGAGTATCAGCAAGTGTTTTGCAATACAATATGAATAACTATTATATGAAACTAAAATAATGCTGAGAATTGCATTTTAAAATGGTAGCTAGTTATTCCAGCAGCAATTTTGCATGATCGAAAATGATTTTGACTTTAACAGAATGTTCTAAGAAAAATATTGCACTCAAAAATGCAATAAAATATTAAAAGCGGGGATGATTGTGTGTTCTGCAGGAGTCTGTGTGTGGATGCCCTCATTGAGCTGTCTGATGAAAACGCAGACTGGAAACTGAGCTTTGATGAGTTCTTGAACTGCCTCAGGCCTGGATTTAACCCTCCAGAGAGGAGTAAGATCCACAACCACTCACTCCACTTTCTAGTTTAATACATCTTTATACCCGCGTGTGAGCATATAGCCTGCAAAATATATGTATTGAGTGCTGTTGCATGTTCTTAGAGTGTGCCTTAGAGGACGAGACGTACGAGGATGGTGCTGAGACTCAGATGGAATGTAACCGCTGTGTTTGTGCCTGCGGGAACTGGGTCTGCACTGCTGTTATTTGTGATGGTGAGCTAAAACCTGGGATATTGCTGTTGTTTTTTCTGCAGCTGGGGTTGAGGCTGGGATTTGGAGAGCTAAGCAGAAAGAAATTAGATTTTTTTTTGTGGAATGTGGTCTGACTTTCTGTCCTCGCTATCACTGCAGGTTCAAATAAGTTACCTGCGCTTGAAGAGATGGAGGGAAATGATCAGGAGATGACGGAGGAGGAATGGACTCGGCGAGTGGCTGAACTCAATAAACATCAGGTTGGTACTGAGTGGAATCTTCAAAGCCATAGAGACAAATACCTTGAAGTCCTGCTTAAAGGGCACTGCTTATTAAGTCTGTTTTGTTTGGCTGGGTCTTCATGGACCTATAAAGCAATAACATGTGCGACTTTTTAACTGTTTCCCCCGCATAGGAAACAATGGAGAAGATGGAAATGGCCACTAAAGAGGTTTGAGGAGTAATTCAGGAGGAGGGATGAACTTTTGCCCAGATTTCAGCTTCAGTCAACTTCTGTTTGAATGGAAAGAGAGTGAAAGCTTCATTTGTTGAGTTTATTGTATTAATTATCGATCTATTCAAATATTTGTTGTCTTATAGTTTTTATTTGTATGGGACAATAAAAGAGTCTGTATGATTTGTACCTGTAGAGTAAATCACTGTAAAACTTTTTGATATAGTATTTTTATACATTCAGTGGAATTAAAATGCTTCTATAAGGCAATGTGTTCATTTTTACCAAAAAGTCAACAGAAAATATGAAAATATCTTTTGTAAAAAGAGCGTTAACATCAACAATATCTTTGCACAGTGAAAAAATAATAATTTTATCACAATACTGATGATTGTAATATAACATATCTCATATACATTGTAGTAAAAGAGTGGGTATTCGATTATGTTAAGAGGTATTTTGTGATGACTTTGCCATAAAAAAATCAGAACATACAAAACTGATCAGGTTGATGTTAATTTTAACCAATTTTACGCTGGTTGTCGATTTCAACTTTCAACTGGCTTAAACCAGCAAACCAGCTTAGGTTGGTTTAAATGCTGATTCTGTCTTCAGCAGAGAAATACGACACTATTATAAATCATTTATGTTATGAATGAACCTTAATTGGCAATCAATAAAACTATAAAGCATGTCTTATTGTACCAGTATATGCTGCTGTTATTGTGTAATCCAAACTATTATTACTTAGATTAAAAACCACTTTAATGCATTCACATTAAGATGCATCCACTTATATTAAAAATGACACAGCAGTGTTAAATCTTGACTACATGCTGTTTTATAACTACTGTTTTGACTTAAGTATAAGCCCTAGCCCATGCATGTACAGTAAGAAGAGTAACCTAATGTACCTTTTTGCATGGTCTAGCTTCCAGTCTATTTATCATGCATTTAATGCTCATAAAACAAGCAGACCTGTTTAATGTCAGCAGGTTTTCATTTAAACCAGGCACTAAAACTACACGTGGATGGTGGCATAAGAGCCTTGTGAGACGACGAAACAAACTTGCATCATGTTTGGCCTCTGGATGACCAACCACTGACTGCAGGAGGCGTGACGCACGCAGATAAAACCACCAAAGTTTTTTTTGTCAGGAGTGCACTTCGCACAGCTGCAGTTTAGTCACTAAAGGGGATCGTCTATATATTTGTAATATATGTGTATGGATTATAAATCAAGACAACAATTCCGAGGCGACTTTTTTTCAGTTCTTCCAGTTCGAACTTTTTTATTGCACCTTTCCAAATTTTGATACTTTGCTGCATTGTATTCTATTATTTTGCTCTACCAGTTAGTCCATATGGCTCGTTTCCCAAGCATAGACGACAAGTGTTCTGTTTTATACTTATCGCGTCTGCATCTGGACGACTTGAGCTTGGATCACCTCACGGACAGTAAAAAACGACAAATCCAGCAGCTGCACCTCACTTACAATCGTTTATCGTTTCTTCCACCTTCCGTTTGTTTTCTGTCCAACCTGGAATATCTGGATATCAGTAATAATGCGCTCACAGTCATACCAGATGATATTATGCGCCTAACAAACCTAAAGACGTTTGTAGCAAAGAACAATCTTCTGAACGCGTCCTCGTTCCCTAAAGAGTTTGAACGCATGCAGGTGGAGACTCTGAATCTGAGTGGGAACAGGTTTGAGGACATTCCCATGCAGTTTATCAAAATGACCACACTTCAGTCCCTGTCACTTGGAGGAAACAGATTGAAGAATATTCCTGCAGAGATAGAGAACCTGAGCAGGTATGGGTTTGTCTCTTTTTTCAGATATGAACTGTCTCTTAATAGGATGAACCAAGCAACAACAACAACAACAACACAGATATTCTGATAAATTATAATAAATGCATGAATTACAATAAATTCACATCACAGGCATTCATTTTTACTATGGAAAAAGTATTTGTGTGTGTGTGTATTTTCGGTTTTCATTTTAATGCATGTATTTCTGTCATTTTAAGTAATCTTTTTTTAAATATGTTTTTATTATTATTTTTCAGTCTGACTTATTTTAGTACATTTAACGAAAATAGGAAAGTTGTTTCGTCGACGTTAAAAAGAAAAGCAATAAAAAGCATATAAATTAAGCATTTCATAAAAATTGATAGTTTTTATATTTTATTTTATTTGCAGCTTTTTAAAATATGGTTGTACTGTAGTTATATCCCTAACATACATACACTGCATTAGACCATTAAATGTATCTCTTGAAGTATGATTTGCGCCTGGCTTGGATCAGTCTTACGAAACCAGACAGTAGTCGAATGCATTCCATGGCTTGGGGTTGGTTGGTTGGTGGGGATTTTGTGTTAAAGACTAACCAATAGAATGGGAGACCTGGCTAAGTACTCTAATGCAAATAACTAAACATGACATAACAGTCTGTTTACTCTTAAGTTAATGATCTCTCGTTTCATTCATACCTGGAAAGTTAAAATTAGATTTTCCTGTATCATCCTTGCCTTGCTAAATTCTGTATTAGTTGTAGATGAATGCTGAACTTTACCCTATTTGATGTTTTTTTTTTCCTCACTTTAAGCACTTTTATGTACATTGCATGCACAATATGCTCATTTAAAAACGGGCACATTCTCATTCCAGTATTTTATTTAAAATTTAAACACATCCCTTTTGGCAAAATGTGCTAAAATTTGTTTGGTCAACTTGAACTTAACGCTAACACAGACTAAAAGCTACAAAACTTGATTTTAATGCCACTGGTCTTCAACTTCTGACCTCTGTAATGTGATGCTACAGTCTAGAGATGCTGTATTTGGGAGGAAACCTCATCTCCTCCATCCCACCTGAGGTGGCTAACCTCAGCAGTCTGAGATGCCTGGTTCTGTGTGACAATCGCATCCAAAGCATACCGCCCCAACTCAACAGGTGCGATCTTTTGTTACTTACTGTATATAGTAAAGTCAGAGCAGTCATGTGATTTTTTTTTAATGTTATGATCCTTTCAGACTACACTCCCTGCTCTCTCTCAGTCTGCACAACAACCTGCTGACCTTCCTCCCTCGTGAGATCCTCAGCCTCGTCCATTTGCAGGAGCTCAGTCTGCGTGGAAACCCTCTTGTTGTGCGCTTCATCAAGGACATGACCTACGACCCTCCATCCCTGATGGAGCTGGCAGGACGCACTGTCAAGTCCCAGAACCTCTCGTTCAGCTTGTGTGACCTACCGTCCAATCTGATCCATTATTTAAACCTGGCTAGCGAATGTCCCAACCCAAAGTGTGCAGGTAGGGGAGGACAATAGCACTGTATAATCTGTGAAAACGAGACATTTAGTATAACAGTAAAATATAATCCTGTGATTGCTTTAGAGAGCACAATGCATTAATTGTGCTACATCATGCATACTAAACTTTTTGTGGTTGAATTGTTCACCACAAAAATAGCAATGTAAGATAACACAATAAATATAGGCCATTTTGATTTCACGCTGCGTCATGATTGGTCAGATCACCTGTCAGTCAAACTCCATGCGAAGGGTCAGTTGCTGTTGAGTGACTAAAAACTTCATTGGTTGTCAAAGAGGCAGATTTTTATTGAGTTTTTGTCCACCTCTTCACATTTCTCTATATCTCTCCCATCATGCCCTCTAGGTGTTTACTTTGACTCGTGTGTGAGGCACATCAAGTTTGTGGATTTCTGTGGGAAGTACCGCCTGCCGCTCATGCATTACCTCTGTTCGCCGCAGTGTTCCTCTCCCTGCAGCTCAAACCCACAGAGCGACGCAGAGTCAGAGGAGGAGAACAGCGTCCCTGCTGACAGGCTCCAGCGGGTACTGCTGGGATAGGACAAACCTCTAACAGAGACAGTTACCTGCCACAGGATTTCCATTTAATGCTAAATGCTAAAAATAAAATATTAAAAAGGTTAGGTTTTAGTGACTCAGCATAAAAGCATTAGGTATTTAGTTTAACAAAGGTTTAAACTGTAAACCAAACCTAGAAATAGTTCACACACACAAAAAAAGAAAAGAAAATCCTGTCATTTTCTCACCTTTGTGTCACGGATACTTTTTTGGGATGAGCTTAGAAGACTTTTGATACTGTGTATTGTCACATGGATTATTTCTGTAGTTGTTTTGTGGTGTTTTTTGGGTTGAAAGTTCCTGAGGGTGAGTAAATAAAGGAAACTGTGAGCTATTCCTACTAATGTTGCTCATAATGCATCTAAAAAAACGTTTGCACCATGCCTAAAACAGTATTCTGAGTAGGTCAGACTAGACACAGACCTAATCCGACATGCAATCAGAAAGCCAATTGACCGCTTTGCACTTCTGGAAAATGTGATCAATACGTGAAGTTACTCTTTGACCTCTTCTTTGTATTGACTGTCAATCTGTCATAACTTTTCTGTGCAAAGGTCAGGTTATAGACTATTATGGCTACGTCACACAGTTCAAAAATGTATAGAAAGCTATTGTTCATGACTCAACTTTAAAAACAGTTACATGCTAAGGACAGTTGTATGTTGTATTTTGTCTTATTTTCAGACGTTTGGCTACATCAAACATGTTGCAGATCAGTATTAAATGGTTACCATCTCTGAAAGAGCTCATAATGGCTTTAATGGTAATAAAACAGATATTATACTCCTGGATGATAACTTATCAGTTGTGTGTGTGTTTTTTTTTTGTGAGCACTAGTTATAATTTAATTCAGTCTGACTACTAAATCGCACCTTGATGACTTTGACTGCATTACTTTAATGGTATTGCTTAATGTGACTGAGAGTTTTGGGTCAGTGAGTTCACATCAATATCTGACAGCTGCATTTATGGCCAATTTCGATGCATTCTCCCATCAGATGCAGCTATCACTTTTATTCCAAATATCAGTCTTTTATCACTGTTTATGATCTTACAGTAACCTGACACAGATTGCGACACCTCAGCTGAGATGAGGAAGAAACTGTCCATCTCTGTCTGGAATAATGGGACAGTTTTACAAAGAAATCGGAAAGGTAGGATGAGTCAGCACTTCTCTCACCTTTACAGATCTGACTCAGCACATTTCAAAACACAGTAACAGGTTTAGAGAACTGAAAGAAAAGACTTAAGTACCTAGATCAACCCTGCTGTAAAAAAAGTTAGCCCTGGGACTGTGTTTCCCAAAAGCTTCATCAATTTAGGCTTACAATACTTTTGGTTAACGCAGCACAGGGGCCTTTTTCATTAAACACGTTTAGAAAATAAACCAGACGTACGGAAGTAAGTGGAGCCTGGTTTATGTGTTTTAGGAAACCAGATTAGGAGACAGATGTGAGAAAAGATCTCTAGCCCATATTTCAAGACTCTGGTGGATAAAGAGGAAAAACAATTCTTGGACAATTATATATGTATATTAGTAATACAGTTCAGGACTAGCAGTCGCTAGCACTCCCTGGTGGTCTAGTGGTTAGGATTCGGCGCTCTCACCGCCGCGGCCCGGGTTCGATTCCCGGTCAGGGAACAAGTGTTTTACTTAAATTACTCGTACTGGAAACGAGATTTATAAAGCCGTCTTTAGAAAATCCAGTATAAAACGCTGTGTTGTAAAAGATGCGTAATCCACACCATATGTGACTTTTTGTCATAAACTTTGGAGGGCTCACGTAGAGGACGTGTCTTTCACTAGATGCATGGCGCCATCGTCTGGCCATACCTTTACTGTTTTCATATTCGATCCTATGATTATTTATTTTTTTTATCATTTTTTTTATCTTTACTTTTTTTTAGCAGTTTTCCAGGTTATACCATTATTTGGTTAAAAACATAAGCAAGCAAGGAAACAGACAAACACATAAATAAAAAAATACATTTACATGGAAACATACGAATAGAAATTTTTCAGCTTTCTTTTTTGCACACTATTGTTGAACTTCTTTAAATTGAAAAACAAATGCTTACTTCCCCTATATTTACATTTATGTACAACACATTTAGCTATGATGTAACGAGCTTGTTCGCTTTCCTAGAGCGTCCTGTCACGTAGCTTAATTAATATTCATGAGCTCGGCGTAGATATGCGCAGTGAGTCAACTGCGCAGAGAGCGGAAAAACACGAACATGGCTGTGTGTGTTCATCAGGCTCCACAATTACTTAATTCCTGCTGTTGCGATGTTTAGTAAAACTAAGTTCAGTTTAATCGAGATCACTCCGGAAGCGCAGAGATTTGCTGTCGTGTTTATGCTTCTCTTAGTTTTCGGTGTTTAACTTTGTACTGTTACAGTGATGTCCGATGGCAGTGAGTCCCGGAGATGCTGATGCTGATGAGCTGCCGTCTATGCTGTGGGGTCTGGACCCCGTCTTCTCCGCATACTCGAGACTCTACATCACTGACATCCTACAGATGAAAGAGTCCAGACAAGTACCTGGTAAAATCAAGCCTATAACCCCTGGCACCTTTAATTTTTGGTTTACTGCTTTTGTCTTAAACTACACTTGAATAAAAAAACACTACAGCACTTTTCTAAGCACTTTATTGTTTTGCATAAGCGACAAAGTGTTCACATTGTCAGCTACTGTTTTTAGATAATAATGTGTAGATAAGAAAAGTCTTCTTTCTGTCGCCAGAAAGCTCCCATATTTGAGATGCGCATGTGATGTTTTGTAGGTGTTTATTTCTACAAGACTCGCCCAATCTTCAAGGTGGATGTACTGGGAACGGTTGTTTACAAGCGGGAGAGAGAAGATTTCTGCTGCTATGGAGGTCTGGAAAAAACATTTTTTTAAATATATATTTTATTATAAAAGTGTAAACAATTTAGCATTGCAGCCTTAGGTCTATCTAAATAATAAAACAATAATACATATAAATACCTATAAAAAATATGGTAGTAAAATAATAGATAACACAATACAATATATAGGTAAAATATTTTGCTTAAAATAAATAAAAACAAATCTTTTATCCAATAGATTGTCCATCCATAAACTTTAGCACTTGACTAGTAATTTTGCATGTGTGTTATCAAGTGACCCAGGACAGCACTTGTTCATCGTTTTTTTGCTCTGTTTTCCTTCAACACACAGTGGACGATAGTACTGGTGTCATAAACTGTCTTTGTTGGAAAGATGAGAAATCCCGCGATCAAGGAGAATCAACTACATGTAAGTTATAAAAACTCTAGCACAGCATTAGTACCATTAGTCATATTTAAAAAGCTATAGGAAATAAGATGTTTTATGGACATTAATCCACTTAAAGTACTAATCCAGTGCTGTTAATGTAGTCAGAGGCCCTAGCGGACCCTCCAGAGGATTTAACATTGAAGATGAACTCAAACGGCTGAAGGAGGCTGAACAGAAGAGCACTGTGCTGGAGATTGGAGACCTGCTGAGGGTACGAGGAACCGTCAAAACCTCCAGGGATGCCAGGGAGATCAGCGCCACCACCTTCTGTGAGTGAAATGTTCAGGGAGTCAGATTCTATTCTGACACATAATTAGTTTGTTTAATCAGGTAAAAACAGATGTGTTTACTCATAATTATTTGTCTGTAATCATCACTCTGTGTGCAGATAAAGTAAATGACCCTGTGATGGCAGAGCAGATAGCGCGTATGCTGGAAATGCCTCAGCTGTACAGAAAGTGCTATGATCAGCCATTCCAGATGCCAAGAGATGACCCGGACGGCACAGAGTGAGTCAGACTGAAAGATTGTGATATCATTGTTCTAACACTGCAGTGACATTAACCTAATTCTTAAATTAAATTAAATTAAATTAAATTAAATTAAATTAAATTAAATTAAATTTTATTTTATTTTATTTTATTTTATTTTTTTATTTTATTTTTTTTTAATTTAAATGAATAAAATAAATAAATAAATAAAAATATTTTTTAAACACTTACAAAAATGCTTTTTGTGCTTTTAAATTTAATTTACAGAGCAGGTGTTTCCTCTCGTTTCCACTGTTTGCTGGCTCGGTCCGTTGTCACCCTTAAGCAGTTCTTCTCAGAGAAAGAGGTTGCCAGGTTTCGTCCATACGATGTTGAGTTCCTCTTACATCCGCTAATGCAGAGTTCTTCAGCAGAACAGGTACTTGGCCTGGTCTTGACCTCCATTATGCTGATAGGTAGGTAGATAGATATGCAGATTTTGCATACACAAAAGATGAATGCGTAAAGCTATCTAAGTAAACTGTCCTTGTTCAATGTCACTACTCTTGGCTGGAGTATAACAGAATATAAGAGCCAGGAATAACGTACGGTGGGCACGGCAGGGAGGATGTGTTGTGCTGTTTGATGGCAGCAGGGAGTGATCGTCTGTAGCACTTTTATGAGATGCTGCTAGTTTGGAATTTCAAGGACAGCAGCATATGGTGATGAGAAGTATGCTAATGAGAAGCCTAACGATATCTTCCTTAGTAGTCAAATGAGAATGTGCATGGAATTTGCATTTTATTTAAATGTTCGAAATTTGTTGGATGTTTTTTTTTTGGTCTGAAGGAGTCTGATCAGCCCGGGACATCGTTTGCCACGCAAATTCGAAACCTTCTGAAAGAGACTCTGAGCGTTCTCCAGGACGAGGGACAGATATTCCGGAAAGTACGGACACAGGATGAAGTCTACAGTGTACGTGCAATGGTTACACGCATGCTCTCTACATTGGATTGTACCACTGGGATTTTAAAATAATATTTAACGTGGTTTAATCACACTACAAATGTTATGTAACACATAATAACTAGTGTAAAATATAATTATGTTTTTTTTTAACTTGACTGCCCTAGGTTACAGAACAAGACAAAGATCTTCACACAGCAATCAAGGATGTTTTACGAGAGGATTCCAAACGGGAAAAATGTGAGGTGTTTTTTAATAGTTTAAATTTGAAGCAGTATTAATTTTTGTAAAGCATAACGAGTAAGATAATGTACAGACAGGCAACGTTATTTCAAAACGTACTCGCACATGAGTAGAGGACCTTCCTCAAATGCGTTTTTTCTTGGCAGATGCTGAGAAAGGATGCCATGTCCTGCATATTTTATCCAGCGTGAGGCAACGCTACAGCCAAAATCTCAGTCGAGAGGTGCTGGAGGTTGCCCTGACATTCTTAGAATGCAATAGTGACGTAATAAGCTCAACAGAAGCACACTACACTGTTTTGTAGCATCTTTTTTTTTTCAATTGCATAAAGTGTTAAACTATCATGAAGACATAATATTAAAAAGTTACAAAATCCTGTTTTATTGAAACCATTAAAGACAATTTCATACATGCATTATTGTTTATGCGTTTATTTGCGGTTCATCGTTAAAAGAGCTTACAGACGTACAGTATTTTCTTAACATTATTCTTAGTGCCAGATCATCTCTTTAACCCCTATTCCACAGGTCTCTTGGTTAATAGATTAAACAAACTTTTAATAATTGAGTATTTGCACTGTTTATTACAAATGTAACAGCCCTGTTATGATATGTTATAATAATAATAATAAGAGTTTTATCCATTATACAGCAAAGTATGTCCTGGGACTGTGATCTTAAAGCTTCTCATTGTCAGAATCCTCTCAGAAAGCTCCTAATTTAGCTTAAAAGTGTCTATGTAGGACTCTTAGCTAAATTTCAGTGCAACTCTGAGCAAGGAAAATACAAAAACATGAATAAGGAGCCAGGGTTAGGTACTGTATGACACAGCCTTTTGAAGACAAAAAAGAAAAGGAAATTATAGGTGTAATATATATTCTTTTTTATTTACCATACTGTTAGTGTCATAGGCTACTTAATGTATTTGATAGGAAACTTTGCTTATAGAAGATTGTGACAGACACAGATCATCACTGCAGCGTAGTTGCATTTTTCCCCCAGTTGCCAAAGATGTACTCAACCTAGTGTTTACTTCCATTTGTAGCACCATCGCATTGCACAGTGTCGGGAGATGTTAGCATGTTTCTAATAAAAAAAAAAAGTCACAAACATGATCCCTGCAAATATTAACTCACCGTCATGCATTGTGTGCAACGTCTTTCTTCCCGCTCTTCGTGGTTTGTAAATTTTCTACACCGCTAAAGGAACTTGTCCATGCTCCTAACAATTTCAGACCTTAAGACCTCTTTTAAGGCTTTATGGTTTACTTTTTTTCTTTACTAGGAGACCCCCACATTTCCCACATACCCCCACAAGAACTTTTTTACTAGGTGCACTAAGATTATTCATGTATATGGATGGGCCTGGGGTTTTATTGTTAGGTGAGTTAAATGAGTCGTTTGAAGCTGTAGTTACACCCAACAGCCTGAGGAGGTCACTGTGATCAAAAAGATACGTCACTGTGCATGAGCACATCTGTATCTGTGCGCGTTCAGGTCTGTATGCTCAGTGGAAATATGAGTAACAGAAATCAATGTCTGTGATATTCTTGGGTTATGGAATAGATGCGCAGCAGACTTTATTTGCATGCGTAAATAGACTACACAGATTTTGGCATTTACGTAATGGATCGTTTTTTTTAAATGACAGTTCATGTGACATGGCTTTTTTTACTATCAAGATAGGCTACTGCATTCTTTTCTCACGCAATTGGCCAAGCTGAAACAAGCGAACGAAGCACAATGATATAAACACAACACTTATTCTTATTATTTCCCCCCATAGAGACTCTTAAACTGCAACAGAGCCCTTGTCAAGAAGCCCAGCCCCATTGCCCAAATATCCCAGTGTTGTGCGCGCGCTTCCTTCGAATGGACTTCGCGGTGAATGCGCCCCGGCCTTTATGACGTGCGCCTCTCACGTTTGAGGAGAACCCACAGACTTAAGCTTCTCTACTGTAGTCCACACAAAGGACGCGCTCGTGCCTTTATGACGCGTCGATCCGGATTCCAGAATGACGCTGTAGAACACGTCTCGATTCGAATTCAGCGGGGACGCGGCGCTTCGAGAATCCGCTCTGCGCTGTGAGAGAAATGGATACGGGGATGCGCGTTTCCTGCAGACGGATATAAGTTTTGCATGATTTATTACTCTATCTTCATTTCTACATTGAGACTGATTAAACGGACGGACGGACGGGCCGGGGGGCAGCAATCGTTTGCTTTCACTGAGAAGAGGAACATCGATATTATTCGTGCAAGCGTCTTCGTGACTGTCCATTTAATTCTCTGATTACTAGCCGTGCTCCCGAAGCCTCCGGTTCAACAATGCAGTTTAGGACAGTTTTGGATGTAAAAGTGGTGGATGTGGAGAAGAGGAGGAACCCATCCAAACATTACGTGAGTTGGCTACCTATTCACCTTGCGTCCTTCTCGAACCTGATGCTGAGATAGCTACAGAAAGACGCATCTGGATCATGATGAAGAACATTTCTACAACCTTACGACCAAATGCGTTTTAAGCTGGTTATGCGTTCTCCTATAAAAGTCTTTTTTTTTAATCATTAGTCGAACCAGAGAGTTGTTTTATTTTTATCGGAGAATACATAGCTACAAACCACAAACGTCCGTTCAAGATTAAAAACAACAGCAAATAAATAAAGTGCGGAAGATAATTACCTCAGATTAAACACCTGCATATGCCTACTCAGTTATATTCATGTAGCACATTAATTAGTGGATTTAGATTTCTATGTAAGATTGTAATGAAACAACAAGCATGCAGGTAACGTCAATCTCATTACAATACCATTTCATAACATAACCCATTATGCTATAGCCAATCGTTTATATGAACACGAGATGATACAAAACTATTTTATGAATAATATTTATGCATCTAATGATTATAGGTGTGCGTATTTTGATCATCTGTAGTTAAGAGTTATTCAACTTTCTGTCACACCCCCTTTTAGAGCAATTTAGGCCAGGACTTCAGTGACAGATTCTGGGTTTAGTGGCCCGAAGAAGTGCCCATATAGGGCAGGAGCAGAAGCTAATGTATTTCCTGGAAAAGATGGACTCTGCGGTTTGTTTTAAATATTTATGATAGCACTTCTTGAGAGCATATGCTAGACCTTATAGATTACCTAAAGACTACTTCAGCATGAATTACATATAGTGGATTTGGTCACAGAATGAAAATCTGTCCCATTTGCATTTTCATTTTTCATGCTTTCAAAATACTCAAGCCTAGTGTATTTCCAGATATAATTAAGACACTTGTAAAGTTAATTCCAGCTTGAGTGCACGCTGAAACAGTAGGGTGGCAGTTTTTAGTAGCCAGTCAACCAAATATCCTGAATGATGGTATATTTTAACAGCCTTGACATTCATCAGTAATTGTGGCTTTTTTGTTTTGAACAGCTTGTTTAACACGGGTCCATTGTCTCAATCTCCTAACCACGAGAGCTGTTCTCAGATCAGCATTGGTACTGCATCCTCCCCCCCCCATATAAGTTCCACTGGAGTCATTTGCTTGGCCACATATTCACTACATTCTCTTCCCGAGAGAGTGAGACTTCAGAATATGCATGGCCTTGTATCCCACAGGCTCCCACATAGCCTGGAAAGAGGGTAAAAAAAGAAAAGGAGTTGTTCAGTCTCATTAGTAATGTTTGTCAAACAGCTGGGTATGCTTTCCTTGTGTGAGAGAGAGAGAGATAGAGAAAAGGAGGAGGGGAAACATGAACCCACATGTCCTTGTTTTAATCCCCAGGAACCGTCTGACTTCCTCTCTTTGAATGGAAGCCTGGCTGTATTTACAGAAAGTGCAAAAAACTCCTTAATACGCTAGGTTCTTACTGGCTTTTACTCTGATCCGGGACAGGTTTTACGTGCATTGGTAGGATGATAAAGAGCGTGTTCACAACCGTTTCAGAAAGGAAGCGCAGGTTTGTCATCATTAGTCAGCTGAGAATTTGAAGTAGGACTGGGTAAAAATAGGGGGTCATACAATGGAAAATGTCAGGCTTCCAGACAGGAAGTGAGCACTGAAATGCTCCGAAGGTGGACAGAATTACTTCCATTATGTCTTTGTGGGAATCGCGCGTGTGTGTGAGACATGTTTTCTCACACACTCACTTCATTAGCGAGCACTGGTTCCCAACAGAGCCCCACATGTCCGAAATGTGTTTGTATTTGTGTGTGAACGTTACACAAAGCTGCCTTGAGGCTCTCCCTAGACAATCTGCTGTCTTGTCAGCTTTTGTATATGACACATTTCCTTAGCTGTTTCCATCTGTTAAATCCTTGTCACAGGCCACTACAAGACGTCCGTGCCACAACACGCCACAAATCATGATTGTTTGCCCCCGGTGTAATGGCTATTAAACACTTTTAAAACACTTCAGTTCACCCTGAAATGAAAGTTCTCTCGTCATTCGCTCATCCTCCTGCTGTTCCAGATGTTTTCGATTTTCTTGTTTTCAGAGGAGAACCAAAGGAGATGCTTTGAAAAATATTTGTGTTGCTGTTTTCTATATAACCCAAATATATGGTGATCAAGCTGATTTAAGTTGCACACACTTGTGCATTATTCCAAGTCTTTTGAAGCCTGCTTGGGCTTACAAACAGACTTTAAGCTTGTGGGTTTAATTATTTTGTGGGTTTAATAGAAGTTAAGTTCAACAACAGTATTTGTGGCAGAATGTTGACTGCTACAACAATGCAAATTTAATTTGTCCCTTGCTTTATTTAAAAAGGGAAAAATAAGCGAACATATGCAAGTGGATTCATTTGGCCACATTTTGTATTGCTTGCGTATAATTTGAGCCATCTAGTTGTTTTAAATGTGCTCTATGCGATGTTGCAGGATTTTAGCTCGATTTCATTTTTATCTCAAACCGTATGCATAACCCCTCGATCGTCT
>JAUMHP010000040.1:22011486-22033879 GCA_032361065.1 Enteromius trimaculatus
AAAAACATTAATTTCTTTTCGACTGAAGAAAGAAAGACATGGACATCTTGGATGACATGGGGGTGAGTAATATATCAACAAAAGTTTTTTCAAAAGCGAACTTCTCCTTTAAGGTTGATTTGTAAAAAAAAAAATATTATTAATTTAAAATAATTTTATTTTATTAAATACTTTACAATTATTTTAGAATTTTAAATTAATAAACGTGTGCACCAATAATAATTCACAGTAATTCTAGAAAGATGTTTTTAGAAAGTAAATGGTGTACATTTTGTAAATACATTTTTTTCACCTTTAAAAGGTGAAAGAAGGTTGTTCAGATTATAAAAAAAAAAGATTCTTTAAAGAATTTTTGGCTGAATGGTTCTTTGTGGAACCAAAAATGGTTTTTCATCATAGGTGGTGTTATGTAGATTTGCCTTGGGTGCATTGTGGATTGGCGTGGTTTATTACAAATAAAACTGTATAAAATCATATCATCACCTAATGTCTAGACAATATCTTAAACTAGTTGCTTCACATAGACATGTTGCTGTTTTCACATCATAGGTTTTAATTTTTTAACCAGCTGAATAAAATGCCATTGTGTGGCTATAAATGCACCATGGTTGGAAATATGGTAGATGGATAGTCTTTTATGTGTCTCTTGAAATAGTCTCTTAAGGCGGGGTTGAGTTACTTAAGTGGTGAGGCCTGTACTTTAAGCCCCACCAAGACTTCAAGCTTAAAACCTCCTCATCCTTTTCTTATGACAAATCTGAAGACAAGACGACTGCTTTTCAGTAAGTTTCTCTGGCTTTACTTCTCATGCCATTTCAAAAAGCTGCTTCTCGTTTTATTCTGAAATATGTTGTTCAGCTGGACACGCTGAATGTAATGCGCGATTATAAGGAAAGCTTTGGTTTTTGATGAGATGCAGGGTTTTATTCTTTGAGTTTGGTCTTCTTAGGACACCTCCTGCTCGTATGATCAGAGTGTTTGTGCTGACTGGTTTATTCATGAGCTGTAATAAAATGTGTGCGGCCAAACCTTCGAAAGTTTAGTTGATGTTTTCAATCAGCGGGCGAGGTGCTTTGTTTGCTGCCATACTTTGAAGATTATTGTTGATTCTGCAGGTACTGAATTACTTGAAGAAGGCTTTTGTGTGGCATCCCTGCATCTCATTAGAGACAGGATGAGGGTTTTCTTCTTCCAAAGGACAAGATAGAATGTAGACTAAATGGATGAATGTGCTTTATTGCTTATATGTGCATATTCAATGTCTCTGTGTCGTTCAGAAATACAGCAGCTTTGACTAAATCTTGTTCCTTGACTCTGTCATAGGATAATGATTTGGAAGAGGGAGATCTCCATTGTGTTACGTCTGTTCTTTCATGTCTAAAGATTTTGAAGAACACTTGAAATCAGGACTCTTTGTTGTGTTCTTTTCAACAACATCAATGGATATAATCAGTCGGATGCCAGAGAACAGATGTTATAGGAGAAAGGCTCACTGTTTTTACCAAAGGGAACATTTTATTGCTCAGAGTTTGACCTTTCATAGATCAAGACTCTTTGTGAAACTCTCATTTAAATATCTACTTCTATATTTGTTTTCTACAATTGCTTAGGAGAAATAAAAACAGGTTTTGAGGGATTCGGGTGAGAAATGTTTGAGTACGTATATTTCAAAAACACCGATTTTTGACTTTGAGCACAATTTGAGACATTGTCTAGATGCATTACATTAAATCTAATTTCTGTCTAGTGACAAAACATAGGGCTGTCAAACAATTATTCACATCCAAAACGTATTACAGTATATTAATATTTTATAAATAGAGCATTTTCCTTAGATATACATGTGTGTGTATTTATATATACATACATATACACAGTACAAACACTTTAAGTAACTGCTATAAATACAACTGTTCATTGTTAGTTCATATGGAATGTTAACACATGGTTAACGTGAAATTGATTATTTTAAAGTTTTAAGAAGATTAATAATAACGATCATTAATGATATCTATTTGATTAGAAATTGATTATTACTTGTAACAATTACCAATTAATTTGTATTGTGGCTATATTTTGTTCACAAAGTATTATTGTGGTTTTTGTAGTAATTGATTGGACTGAACGAAACCTCTGCATGTGACAGAAAAATGAAGCCGATGTATGATCGCACATACTTGGAGTTGTTTTAAGTCCAGGGTGTGAGCATGGATCAGTTTGTGTCTGTAGCTACAGTACAGTGTAGAAACTTAGCTTGTTACATTTTCTGAGGGAGGTGCCTGTTAAAAACCCACTGTCACAATCCTATGTTGTGGGTAGTTACTAAGGTGTTACTAAGCAGTTGCTAGGGTGTTGCTTAATTAAAGAGATAGTTTGGCCAAAAATGAAAATTCTGTTGCCATTCATTTTTTTTTAAATTTCTGCTAAACATTGTATTTTTTCCCCATGCCACGTCATTTGCTACCATTTAAGTACAATGGACAGAAAAAGAAAACACCATAGTGTTTTATTAGCAGTGTTCAGTCAAAGACCTCCAGGTAGTTTTCATTCTTAAAAATAGAGGCTGGTAAAAGGTCAGAAATTTCATGAATATGGAAGTTTTACTTGTGGTGGATGTCCTGGCGGCTTAATTTATTCTGTTTCAGGGCTATTTTGGATCTCTGGGACAGTGATATTGTCGCTCGTGATATTGTGGGCGTGAGCTTTCAGCAATCCTGTTTTCCACTGTGGTCGCCATGAAGATGGCTCAGAGATGTGATGAGTTTGCATCTTACACACGCACGCACACACACACACACAAGATGATTGAGGCTGCTCTCTGTGGTGAAATTACATATTACAGTTGGGCAGAGAAGGGCAGAATCAGCAACCATACATGCCAGTCCGGTCAGGGGTCTTTAAATAACTCCTGTGGGAGTTACTCACACACACACACAGAGTATCTTTTTAGCACATGCTTTCAAAGAAAGCCTCTCATGCACTCACGCTCTCTTCCAGGCGCGCGGTGTGCGATAAGCATGTATCTGTTTGGATAGCTGCGCGCACACTGTGGGAAGCAGCGTGAGGCGGTTTAGTCAAGGCCGTTTCCCAGCATTCTGCTAACAGAGGAGGCAGTTTAACCTGGCACAATGCAAATACTCACAAGCATGTAAGCCGTCTGTGTCACAGCACAGGTCAGAGCCTCTTCTGTCTGTCTCTCAGCTCCACCACAAACATCTGCCTGTATCTTACGAGAGCAGTCATATTTCATTACCCACAGAAAATCTGACGCTGCTTCCCACTTTATGGTCCATGACGTAATCTTTGATACATGACAGACTATGGAGATGAGGTAAATCAAACGATTTGCTTGTCTAATAATCCAGCCCGGACTCAACTGTGCTAAACCAACGGATGTCTGTGTGCTCAGTCCTCTGAGTTTACTACTGCTAGTTTAAATGTTTCCGAACTGGAACAACGTTTAGAACACTCTCTTCCCTTTTAACCACGGTCACCATAGTTACTGCAAGTTACTGTTACCGTAAAATTTTAAACGGAGGACAGTGCCAATGACGCTTACAAACTTGGCGCCACAATGTTAGGGCTGTTAGCGTTCTTCTGTGTGAATGCTTTGGATATCTGTCTGTATATTTTAATTTCACAATTAGGTTTTTATATTTATATTGAGTTCTAGAATTATCAATGTCTAACAAAACAATAAAACATTCAGAAAAAAGGTATGTAGGCTGGTTAGTTTTTTTTTTTTTTTTCAGCAGGTACGTGCAAAACTCGGGCACCAGAGTGTTAGGGGTGTTAGCATATTGCTATGTTGTTTTCAAGGTGTTTTGCTGGGTGATTATGGTGCTTTCCCTGCTGAAAAAACATTTCAGTGTCTACGGCTGCTGGCCCCTTTTAGCTTTATATAGCACATTATTTGAGGAGATGGCCATTTGTAGTGATATGCAAAGCTATAGTGGACATTATCAAGTAAACTCATTCAATCCCACATTGCACCTCAATATTGGGAGTACAACTGAACGGCAAGCCGCTAGATATTGCACTTTTGGTGCGCTTATTGTCCGAATTCACTCGTTTTCAGTCACTCTTTCGAAGGACTGTATTAGTGGAGTAACACAGCAAATAGTGAATAGTTTCAGATACAGCCCATGTTTTTTGGCCGTTTTATGATGTCATTGTTTAGATGATAGCACACCTCCTCTCAACAAGCTACACAGTTTGTAGCACAAACATGACGAGTTAAGAATTTTAATAGTAATAGTAAATTCAGGAAGAAAAGCAATGATGCTTGCCTGAGCAGAAATGACTAACGAATAGTGTAACTTGTATTTTGGTGGTTACCATGGTAAACAGACATGCAATACTCTGCAATATGGAGCAAAAATGTGGCAATGTTCACTGAGGCATTACCATTTTTACATTTATGGACAAAATAAGCCATTTTTTGCACATACACATACTATTGTGCTTCATACAGCTTCTTGGGGGTTGACAGGAGATCACTAAAGATCACAGCAAAACTCCAAAGCTGTTAGATCCCAAGTGTCACAAATACAGCTTCCAGACACTTCTCTCTCCAGGATCAGCTCAGACACGCTGCTCACAGCGGAGAAGACCTTGAACAGGTTTGACGTGACTGAGTTTATACCCTGGAGAGGCGTTGTCAACACACTGTCCTGCAGCTCACAAACGGCGGGGCAATTTATTTGAAGGACTGACGCTGAAGATCTGTGTTCAGAATATCAGGCTGAAACGAGCCTGTAATATTTCAGACTTAGTAGATGCAATGAAATGCGCTGAATGTAAATCAAATGTACTGTATTACAGCTGAAGAGGAGAAAGACTATCATTTGTCAGCTAGTCAGTCTAAAAGGTACTTTTGATTGGCGCTGGAGACTAGGTCAGCTGCAGATGCAAATCTTAAAAATGAGATATCTGAAAGATTTGTTAACTTCTGTTTTAGGTAAGACCTGTTATAAATAAAAGTGCAAATATTTATGATTACTTTTTGGCTTATTTTACATTGTATATTTTAAGTGATAAAACCCTTAAACCCTAAGTATAAGCAGGTGGAAGAAATATTTATGTATTTATTTTTTATGCAATGTCATTCAAACTTAAGAAAAACTGTAGTCTTTATTAGGAGTGATTTTAACATGGCATTGTGTGTATGTCCTGTGTTTAGAGGATAGAGGAAGCTGTCCCATCCCCTGCTGAGAGGGGTGCAGGGCAGAGGCACCCTGCAAGTGTCCCGTCTGGGGGGAAATTCCTGCAAACAGGAGTTCCCCTCAACTCTGAGCACTCTGTTTCACATGATGTCATATTGTCTGTTGATGGCCTTGCGGAGGAACAAACCATCTGATCTTTATTTCTGTTGCAGGACAATAGAGCTGGGTTTGTTAGGACTTGTATACGTGCTGGAAATACTTGTCCCTGACTATACCCTGGTGTTTCCTGCCCACTCAGTGCTGTGCAGTCACATATCTTGTTCTTGGGTTAAGCTTAAATAAACTGGGTTAAACAAAGTACATTTGTACAGTTCTGACACATTTCAGAGCGTAGCGACTCGATTAGCTTTTGTAGAGATTCTAATTGCCTTTCTTTTCTTCTCTTTTCAGGTGTATCTCATCAACGTCACATACTCGGACTCAACATCCCACATCATCTACAGAAGATACAGCAAATTCTTTGACCTTCAGGTAGGCTTGCTTAAGCTTACCAGTTGCGAACTCTTTCTCTCTCTGACAAACCTCTCTTACTTATTTGTATTATTTTCTAAAGTTAATGGATATTCACCTCAGAAGTGCGTTTAATGTCTTTTTAATGTCAGTCTAATGCAAGCCAGGGCTACGTTTCCACGCCTATTTCTCCCTTTTAAATGTTCTTTATCAGCATGACACATTAATAACGGTGCATTTTTATTCCCACAGCAGTGGCAAGTTAGAGGAGAATGAATAATAAGGAGAAGAAAGAATGCGATATGAGTCTAATGCTGTTTAATGTAGCATGTGTTACAGGCTGGAGTCGAGGGGTTATGCTGAATGACATTTATGGGTGTATTTTACAAATTAAAGTCTAACTCTGAGACAGAGCTCTCAGGATACCGCCGCCAATAACAGTATTTGCTTTGGAAGCAGAAGGGAGGAAAGACAGCGTTCACACCCAACCCTTCAGGTGCTGCGGGCCCCTCTGTAAAGTCTGGAAGAAAGAGTGTGTATGTTGGTGTGTGAGGATGTGTGTAGGGTTGAGATGACTGCGCACATTTAGTTGCAGTGTAAGCATGTGTCTATGAACACGTCTGTACAGTTGGTACAGGACTTGTTTATTTACATTGCGTCTATGAACTTCCAAAGCATCGTTATGTTTTTTGGACATGTATAGTGGTAGTATTCTGTCTTTTTGGATTTACAATGCTGTTCAAAAGGTTATACGATTTTTTGTTATGTCTTTTTTTGCTCTTTTTGTGCTCTAATCTGCATTAATATGATTATTTATGCAATAATATTGTTTTTTACAGTTTACTCTTTGAATAGCCTGGTTTAAAGTGTAATTTATTCCAGTGATGGCAATACTGAATTTTCAGCATAATTCAGTGTCGCATGTTCCTTTAGTAATATTTCTTATTATTATATGTTGAATATGTTAAAAACAGTTTTTGGTTTTTTTTTGTGTATGTACAATGTCAACACCTTTTTTTAGTAACAGTCAACCAGTAACAACTTCGTTTGCAAAACTTGGAATTATGAGATCATTTTAAAGCTGTTCTCCAAGCTTAAAAAAGTAATGGAAATGAATAAAACAATAAAAGATTTTGGTATTTTATCAGCTTGAAATTCTACTTTACAATCTCTGTAAAATACATAAACCCGTACTGGGCATGCCTCATTATACTACTGTATTCTTTGAAGTACTTTTGAAGTAGTGTGTATACCATGGTATTTGAAAATGGTTATGATTTGGAACTATAGCATATCAGCATACTGTACCTTCATCATCTGACAACATCACTATATCATAGTACACTGTTCCTCAGTACAGTTTTTGTTAGGGATGTATTTGTGTGTGTAGGGAGTTTAGGGCTCCTCCTCGGTTCTTCATATCATCTACACTCTACACTCTATTGAGGTGATTAGTCTTCTGTCTCAATGACTCCAGTGTTTAACAGAGGACTAATGGCGGCCATGTTGTGTACTGGGTGAAGTCAAAGCCTCCATTGATAAGCTGAGAGGACGGAGTAACCCAGTCAATCAGTTCCCTCCTCTTGAGTTCCTGCCTTTCCATGCAGGAACAATAACAAACGCAAGGAAAAGGGAAGTGCCTTTTATGAGATGTCAGCAGATGTTTTAGATCATTCTAGTAGTACTTGATTGTGCTGACACTGCTTACTGGTGCTAGTAGTTGAGTTTGTAGGTGCAAATAGTAGTTTCTTTGTAAATACGGTTTGGGTTTGTGTGTCTGGGACAGTGATAGCAGGGGCACCACTGAAGTTTTGGGAAGGTTTTGAAATAAATAAATGATTTTTTTTCAGCAAGTATGCATTAAAATTATCAGTAAAAACTTTTTAAGTTTAACTATTTAATATAGAATATTTTTTGCAATATTAGATTTTTAACTAAATAAATGCAGCCTGTAAGAGACATTAAAAAATGCGTGACCACAGACCTTTGAGCAGTAGTTTATAGTAAACTAGCAAGACTGTGAAAAAATGTATTGTAAGAAGGTTTTTTCGCTATATGCATGTGATCTTTTACAGTAATTTTCCATCAGTTGTGTATATGTACTCTAAATGCACACAGAATCAATAGAAATGTTGTGAATACTATTCACCACGTTTAGCACTGGGTTCATCTCAACCGCAGCTGACAGACATGCTCTCATTTATTCAATTCCCAGAGTTGCTCTTATAATGTACTTTCAACATATAGATTATGGCAAAGCCATAATAAAGCCATATGTTGTTGTCTGAAACAAAAGAATAGGGAAGCAACAAAAAGTTTGGTAAATGTGCCTGTGGATGGTTTGGTTTTTATATTAGCACAGTCATCATTGCTTTAGATCCCATTATCTTTCAGTGTTACTGGTTAGCATTAGCATTGTTCATTGTAGCCGAACTCCAAGTTAAACAAGCGACCTGTGCTTAAAAGCTTCCCCAACACACCAGCAGCTGGTTAAACACTATTTAACCATTTTCTAATGCTCCACAGTTCATTTAAAACAAAATCAGTCACGCTGGCCAAGAAAAAGGCCTTGCGTTTTCATTCAGCTAATTCTCTGTTAGCCGAGCCGAGGTCTTTAGTTATCCAAACACACGTGCAGACTCAAATGTACAATGTCTGCAAGTTTGGCCTTAATTGTACCTTCACAAACGCTATCATATTCTGCACGTCCCTTTAATTATCCCTTACAGACATTTACCATGGTAACTATAGTTTACAGTGAAACAGCTTACCATGCTCGATAGAGCAATAAAACTGTGGCTAGGCTGGTACTGTATTTGCCTTGCCAGAAATATTTTCTGTTTAAAAGAAAGGCCACAATAATTTATTGTGCTTTTACCGTAGCAATATAACTGCAGGAACTGTGCTAGTTTGACAGGTAACTATGGTAAATGTTTGGAAGGGATAAGCCCTCTAATTTATCCTTATTATCAGCACTAACCGTAGCATTTCGGTGGAAATGTTGTAGATCCCTGCTAAATAATCTACTTCATTTTTATTATAATAGTGGCAGATGCAGTTATAGTTCAAAATGTACTGTATAACAAATACAACGTATTGGTGCCTAGCAACATTGCTGCAAAATGATATTACGCTGCTACTTGCAAAGCATTATAGTTAATAAATAGTGCTAAAACTGTGTTCAGTTTTAATCGAAACATAAGCATGTGCATCTAGCAACATATGTTTCCATTTATGGCTGTATGTATTGCATCAGTTTGGAAATGAACGACTGCCCCAACAAATTGACACATTTAGAAAACTATTTAAGTAAAATGGCAAAATAGAGGTAGATTATTAAAATAAGTACAGTAAATAAATATAACATTACAAAATAACTAGCAATAAAATAAAATAGAGGTAGAATTATATATGAATATATAAATATAAGTAAGTATAAGTATATGCACACACAATAAAATTAAGTGTGTAATAGTGAATTGATTAAAAAGGCATACTGGGGGCAAATGGTATGTAAATTCCACTCATGTATCCCCCCGTAGCCTTCTCCCCAACTGCAAATAACAGATAAAGTACAGACTGAAGTACAGAAAGTGTGCAATGGTCTGAATTGGGTGGAGTAGAGAGTGAAGTTCAGAGTGAGTGCAAAAACCCTGAGTGTGGATGTGCAAAATGGATCAGTACTGTGTGATGTACTGATTGTTCTTAAATTCGCTCTTCTGTAAGTGAATTTGTAGTCTTCTTAATGAGCGCCCGCATGCACGAGGTTAGTCATTTGCATAAACACGCCCAATCCAGCTCCACATAAGGGTTTTCCGCAAAGCAGCACTCGTCCAGAGAAACACAATTCTGGCACCGAAACAGAAGACAAAGAAAAATAACTTAAACGGTTTTGCTGTCGGGGGTGGAAGCTAAAAAAAAGTGCTGTTTATGTTTGTTTCAGCAAACATATCAGTGCCCTCTCTAAAGATGCACTATCACCTTATACCTCTAATTATACTTTAATATCAGTTTTTATTGACTAACTAATTTGTCATCCACCCCGTAAATAGCATATCTAACTATGCGAAGGGTTCTTTATGCATATAAGGCCCTGGGCGTACATGATTATTTCGGACGCATCGTATGAGTATGAATGAGAATATATTTAAGTACGGAAGTTTTTGTTGAATCATGAATGAGTGAATGAATGAGACCCATTGTCTTTTATGAGACTTGTAGCGGTGCTGTACCGGGTGTGTTACCGAGCAAGTTTACTACATCAATAAAGCCATACATGTATTAATGTACAAATCGTGCGTTGTGGTACTAGCATTTAGAGGCCATAACATGTGTATTAATCATTATGTCTGTATTAATCAATAATCTGACCCGTAATCATAATTTGCGTAAAAAAAAGGTTGGCGTTGTAGTGCCACTAGTGGATGTTTATTTCAGCTTGATACTGTAATAAAAAATGGTTTTGTGGAAACCTAACAGTGATCTAAAAGTTGCGAGGATTGTTTTACCTGTGGTTGTCCAACTCTAGCTATTATTCAAGCATATGGTCTGTTTTCCTAAGGGGTGGTTGTATATTCTTGGATGTATATCAGGAAGCCTGTATTGTTTGTACTTGTAGGCTCTTGTTTGAAGTTTCAAGTTTATTTTGTCCTGTCTGGTCTCTGTGGAGCAACCACCCACGGAGCTTGTGTATAGCAAACTCAGAGTACATAAAGGCCATTTTAAACCGCAGACTGGTAGCAGTTGTGTGATAAAAAGTAAAGCTTGCATCTGTCTTTAAGCTTGGAGGTTGGTCAGAGTGGATTCTCTAGACCAAATTTAAGGCCTATATTCCATGTGGATACACAGGTACAGAATAAAGTATTGTGAGCAGAATGTTAAGAGGTGAACTCTGCTGCTTGGGTTACTCCTACTTCTAGAGGAGGTGGGTGTGTCTCATTGTGGAGTGATCTGGCCGGGCTCCAGTACTGTAGTACACGCAGGTCTTCGTATTATCGTATAGCACTGCAGAGTCCTGACCTCTGCATAATGCGGGAGGCGATTCATCCACCCTCACTTTTTCAAATTTGTGCTCCTTTTTAGGCTATATTTTATTTGGAAGAAGGTGAGAAATTGAAAATAATAAATGGTACAGTTGTTCAGAAACTGGGAAAAGGGTAAGAAACAGTTGGTCTGACAGGGTTAGGGGTGAATTGGGAGACTTGAATAGTCATCCATCAACTGGCTAGTCAATTCCTGAGTTAAAACTGGATTTTTATTTAATTTTTGATCTTTTTAGAGACATAACCTTTCTAGCATGCTGACTGCTTATCAGTAAAACAATGGGAAAGACAGCACACTGAAACCAAGAAGTTAAATAAGAAGAAATATGGAGGTGAAATCAATTATATTTGATCATAAACATATTTATTTTTAAATTACTAACAGACTGCAAATACAATGTTATAATAATATGTACACTATTATTTAATCATTTGGGGCCAGTCCAAAGAAAACAAAACAAATCAAAACAAAGCAAACGTAACACGGTTTCCACAAAAATATAAAAATATAAAATCACCGCATTAGTATGATTTCTGAAGGGTGATGTGTCACTGAAGACTAGAGTGATGAAGCTGTAAATTCAGCCGTGCGTCACAGAAATAAATGACATTTTAAAAAACAAACGTTTTAGATTATAATAATATTTCAAAATGTTGGTGTTTAAACATAAACGCATCCTTGTTCAGTTTAAAAGCTATTCGTTTATTTAAAAACAAACAAGCATGGCTTCCATTAGAGCTACTAGTCGACTAGTCATTCAAAACAAACCACGGACAGTCTGTTTTAAAAATATGTAGGTTTGTGCATTCTAGTGAGGAATAACTCCCTTCTGCTATAAAATGAAAGCCTTATGTGAAGGGCACAATTGAAGCACAGGGGAGCTTCATGCGTCATTCTGTAATCAATGTACTGGGGTTCTTGATAACTTCTGAGTGATCTGAAAGCCTAGTTGTGTATGCAGGCTTCCCAGGGTTTAAGAGCGTCATTGTGTGGGCTGCTAAGCTGGTTGAGATGGGGATAAGAACAATACACCTGACAAAACAACATAGTCATGACATCTGCTTTGCATTTTTCTCTCATCTAAGCTTACTCTGTCAGCTGTACTCGGCCTAAGCTGTTCAAGACGAAAACCAAGATCAGCTGACTGCAGGATTTAACATGCACTGACTGAGAGGATCTCTGTGTTGTGTATAGGGATAGCGTTTAATGGTTAATGGGGAGATGTTTGAGCTGTATAGGTAGGCTCGCGTAGCCAGACTTTCAGACTGACTTTGGATGACTAAGACCCGCCCAAGAGGCCATATGACTGACAGGTAAAGCAACCAATTTCATTTTGTGCCGCATCGTGTTAATGGGTGTGGAAATGTCACACACGTCTCCTGGAATTCCTGTATAATTGAACCAATCTGATTACAATCCGTGTTTCCAGCTGTGAAGTGTGCATCATATATCGTACATGCATCAGACATTCAGCCAGCAGTATTATCTTATTTCATTTTTAATATAGAAATACTGTCTAATTTTATTTGTTACATTTTATTTTATTTTTTATTTTCTTTATTTTATATATTGTATTGTATTTAAATATTTTAGTATTAGTTATTTAGTATTTAGTGTTTTAATATTTATTTTAATTAATATTTTAATCAAATTTTATTTGATACTTTGGAACAAATATCTTAGAAAAATAAGTGAATTGATACATTTTTAATTTAATTTAATGTAATTTAATGCATTTTTTTTTTTTTTGCTTATTTTAGTATATTATTTATGCAATACTTTCAGAATTCAGAATTATTTTATTATTTTACTGTTTTACTCTATTTCTGTGTATATAAAGACTAAATTGATAGTATTAATACTGATACATATTCGGAATAGTTTTTTATCTTCTCAGTTTTTCCCTTATTATATATAATTTAATAGGACTGCAGCAAATTATTAGGCTTGTTCCATCTACAAATATTGTACAACACTATCCCAAATATACAGTCTGATAATACTGAATGTCTTTTTTTTCTTGCTGTGTTGTATATAGCTATATAGTAAATTATCATTTAAAATTTAGTCTATATTATAGGTGTTTTGCTGTATCTTTCGACATGAGTGCTCTTCTTCTCTTACCACTCCTTGGTCCTCAGAACATGAGCCCGTCTGACACTGGATGATCTCCCCCAAGTACATACTCTGGTGAATGGAGGGTCATTCAGTCTAGATTTGGGCAAGCGTAGGCAGCATGGGCCGGCTCGAAAGTCCGAAACGGGTGTCTAGACCACAAGGCATGGCAGGCACGCCACATCTCCTCCAACGGCCTCAACACTTTGGGAGCGTTCAAGGACGCTCTGCATACTGTACTGATGTCAGTGTGGGAAGAAGGAGCCTGATTGTTGAAGCTGGATAAAGGGCTGTTTCATGAGCAAGGTCGAGTTGTAGTCAGAAGACCGACACCTACACTTCAGAGACACACTGGCCTTGTGCTCAAAGGGACAATGGAGGGTTTTGAGCCTGTGGTGAAGAGAGAAGTTGCCCTTGGCTCCTGATCTGAGGCAAGATTTGTACAAGCAAGAAGAGCGAGAGAGACCAAATTTAGTGTTTCACAGTCCAGTCCATTTAGAAGGAGTTTTCCATCCTACTCTAGTTATTTCTTGATTTAACTCTTAAGTTGATGTTTTAGTTTCACGACCAAGCAGTTTTGTGAACCAAATGATCTGGACTTGCTGCCAAGAAAATAAAAACATTATATATTTATATCTTAAAAAGTGTTGATAGCTTAACCGTTTCTTGGCTTCCATTGACTTCCATTGCATTGGCAAAAAAGTCAGTGTGGATGAAAATATTATTAACAGCTATATGAAATATAGGTTTGGAAAGACACAATGGGGAAACAGCAACACCAGCACACCAACTTAGACCGGTTTCTTTTGTTTCTGCTGTAATTTTTGCTAACGTAATTGGAGAGCCTTCAGAGCTACTAAGCCTTGGATGTAAAGTTTTGTGATCTGGACACATGTGCCAGCGTCGTGATGGATGCTTTGGTGGTCTGGTAATGAAGTGGGACTCTTTTGATGTGTTTGCTGTTGTGGCCGTGTTCATGTTTGTGTGTCTGAATGTGGCTTTATTGTGCGTTTCTCTGTGTTGGTGCCAGACTGTGGGCTTTTGACCACCTCTCTGATGTCTTTTGATGTTTTCGCAGACTTTGAGTCTGTATTGCCGCACAAACAAGCTTTGAGCCAACGTTATACGACTGAAACCAGTTAGCTATTAGAATAAAAATAGTGAAATATTTCCTTTCCATTCATTCAATGGCTCCACGGACGACATCTAAGCTGTTCTGGAACAGATTGTAGACAACTGAGAGTGAGATTGTACGTGTAGTAACCAACACAAGCTGCATCGAGTGATCGAATTGCATAAAATAATTTGTCAAGGAATAATTTCTGTGTCGGTTGAATTTGTTTCATGGAAGGGCCAATGTTGTGATTTTTTTGCCCAGTTCTGTGAAGTCACATTTAAAATGGATGATTACTTTTGATTACTTATTGCTTTTTTAAATAATAAAATGATTGTGATTATTATTATTTAAAAATATTGTGCAAGTGTATTTTTTTTACATTAGGTATGTTTACATATTTTGAAAAGAGGACGTTAATTAAGCTCAAAAATAGATGAATTCCTAAAAACATGATATTTATTAAAGTATATATTTGTTTTTTTTATCTTTGATTAGATTTTGAATCTGGTGTATACATTTTTAACTAGATTTATTATTGACCTTTTTTGCCCATAATATGCAAGCAATAATGAAGGATGAAAAAGATAATGTTTTTAACATAGTTTTTACAGTATTATACCTAAATATAATTGTTAATTATTCTAATTCTAATTCTTATTACTGACTATTCATTTTAGAATTGCCTCCTCTGCAAAGAATACTACTGTCCATGTAATGTCTTTTAAGTGGAACAGCTTTTGTGTCAGGAGCCTCTGACTTCTGTGTTACCTACTGTACCACACAGTTACTGAACGATTTAGTCACTTGATAATGTTATTTAAGTTGTGTGGCACACAAATCTTGTGAATAAGGTCACTCAGTATAAGTAAATGGATCTCTCTTTGGTCTCCAATTCATCCAAACAGTCACACAAAACCCAGAAAGGAAGGGTGTGCACGGGAAGCCAGCATTAAATTGAGTTAGTTGTAGAAGTCTTTCTCTGAAAGGGAGGACTATGTTTGTTTAAACTCGTCCCTCTGGAGATTTCACTGTGCAATTTATACACACACAGTCGCTGGGATGGGCTCTTCTCTCCGTTTGATCCTCTGTGCTGAAGTTAGACCGGTTGGCACAAAAAAATGGAAATTCAGAGAGGATTGGAATAATGAATGTGTCTGAATTTGACTGTTTCTGTGTGGATATAGTCATGTACAGATGTCGTGTTTATATGTCCAGTGTATGTGAAGTGTTGGTTTTCTTGGGTGACCTAGATTTGCTGGGATTTTCTCTGCACCTGGTTAAAAGACACACACACAGAAACACACACTTACTTTGGGCACTGCCACTCTCCCAGGGGAAGTCCCTTGGCACACACTGATATATACACACATGTTTTCTCTCTCTCTCTCTCTCTCTCCCTCTCTCTCTTGCTCTCTCGCTCGCTGTAGTAGACATTCAACAAAGCATGGACTGAGTGTCTTTTTCTATTTGTGGCTCTTTCAAGGTCCACTTCATACTGCTGCTTTTGCATCATTTTACCATTTTTTCCATGCTAGTCAAGATTTCTTGTGCCAAAGTGTTTTTTTCCCCTCCTCTATCTGTCCCTTAGAATTAAATTATATTTAATCAGAAATGTAAATAACTGAAATAGGTTAAGTTGTGTTAAAAAGTGATGAAGTCACATCGTATCTCATACTTGTGACTTTTTATCTCACAGTTGTAATTAAGAAATCTAAAGTCTCATACTACAAATTATTCTGATATTCAAATTCAAACCGCAAATATATATTCATATTCCGAGATATGGAGTTTAAGGTCAAATTGTGAGATATGAAGTCAATGTTTTAATTAAATATTTAGAAAGTGACACTGTGAAATATTACGTCTCATTGTTTCTTGTAAATGTGACTATATCTCACAATGCTGCAAAATATATGCGGCAGCAATATGAAGATATAAAGTTGTAACTGCAAGTTATAAAGGCCCATTCTGAAATAGTTCTGAAACCTAAAGTGAAATTTCAAAATATCCTGAAATATAAAGGCGAGCTGTGAGATACAAAGTCACAGTGGGGAGATTTAAAGTCATACTGCAAGATACAAAGTGACATTGTGAAATATAAAGATTGATTTGATTTAAACTCATTGCGAGATAAGTCTCATTGTTTCTTGTAATTGTAACTATATCTTAAAATGTTGCACAATCGTAAGATATACAGTAACAATATAAAGATATTAAGTTGCAACTAGCATCAACAAAGTCATATTGAGAGATTACCTTTAAAGTGACCTTTTTTTATTTATTTGTAAATTCCACTTGAAGGTGGAAACAAGCTTCAATGAAAACATGTATTGAACTTTCAAATCTGTTTACAGCCATAGTAGACACCAGAATGTGCAATACACACTGTACAAACCATCAGAACGCAGGTCCTTATGCATGTCAGGTCAATGAGACTACACTAGTGAGTATCAGCCATCTGCACTGCTGAAACTGCACCAAAGTCAATAAGAGTACAGCATGCCCTGATTGTGTCTTCACCACCGTACCTGGCCCAGCACTGTATTACTGATCTGAGGTCAGTCTAGAGCTGTCATTGAGGTTCAAGCCAGTTCTGGCTCCTCATATGGAGAGATTGAGGAGACCAGGGGCTAAATCTGGGTGTGGGCAGGCGAGACTGCCAAAGCCCTCCGTCCCTGCTGCTGGCTGCCCTACATATGCTGCTGAAATAGTCAGCGAGGACACACACAGTTACTCATGTGTATGCCAGTGCCAAAGTGCTCTCTTGCTCCTCTTTAGTCTCCACAGTGTGTGTGTGTGTGTGTGTGTGTGTCGCCAAATGTAACAAGAGGCAGGTGAGGAATACATGACACATTCGGGAAATTGTGTGTCAGTGTGTGATTAATATGAATTTTAAAATGGACCTGTAAGTCGAATCAGGCATCTCTTGTGACACACAGAACATCTGACAATCTGACATTTCACAAGCCAAAGATCTGCAGCTCCACCTCGGGCTGGCTGCAACTGTGTTAAAAGGCTAATTGTGAAATTAACTTTAAAATAAAATAAGACAAGTCATGTTGTGTGATAAAAAGGAACGCTTGGTTTGGCACACCAACAGTTTGGACATACAAAGTTGCACAAAAGATCACAATTTAAAAAAAACAACAACAATGTGACTATGTATGTCACAAAGTTGCAATTGTGAAATTTAAAGTCATACTGCAAGATATTAAATCACACTGAGAGATACAATGTCACAACTGGGAGAAATAGTCATGTTTGTTAAATCTATAGTCTGAAGATATACAGTAACAGTTTGACGATATAAAGTTGCAACTGCAAGATATAAAGTCACGATTACAAAAAACAGTAACTTACAATTGTGAAGTTTATATTGCGAGATGTAAAATTAATATCTAGATCTAAAGTTACATAACAAGACACAGTAACAATTCGGAGAGACAACTTTTAACTGCAAGATATAAAGACATATTGCAACATGTAAAGTCACATTGTTTCTTGTTATTGTGAGTTTATATCTCACAAAGGTAGAATTGTGAAATTAATTGAAATTGTGAAATTGAGGGAAATAAAGTCAATTTGTTAGATCGCGAATTTGCAATTGCGAAGTCACATAGGAATATAAAGTCACTTTGTTTCTTGTAATTGTGTTTATTTTATAACGGCATTGCAAGTCACATTGTGAGCTAAATTTGCTTTTGAGAAAAACCAGTCCGATCTCATGACAATTTGTGCAAATTTTATGAGGTGGCTAATTCGTATGAAGCTAACCCCTCCTTTAAACCTTCCTGTCACTGAGGTTTAGACAAATACAGCAGTACAAAATCGGATGAGTGGACAAATTTGTACCAATTAGCCAAATACATAGGAACTGGTTGTGAGATAGCACTGAAAAAATTATCACAACCATTCAGATTATAAATTTATTGTGAGAAATAAAGCCACAGAGATTCTCGTAATTGGGACTTGATATCTTACAAAGATGCAATTGAATTCCACCGATTTTCCTCAGCTGGTCTGTGTTACATCAATGGCACTGGATTCTCTCTTTGTCGGTGGTTGACTTTCAGACTGACATCAGATGGAGGTTGCAATTTTGCGAAGTGCAATCAAATCAAAGCTGGTTACGAAAGGGGAGTACATATTTAATAGTTATTCAAAGGAAGTTGTTTGAATTTACACAAGGGTGTGTAATGATGGCAGAATTTAACTGTTCGTGTAATTTGAAGCTAGAGAGCAATGAAAGAACAATTTGTTCAGGATCTCTAACTGTTTCGAAATGCTGCACAGCATGAAATTAAGTAACAGCCAACCAATTAATGAACTTAATGTGAGGATTTTGCACCAGTGACATTTCACTGTGGCTATTCAGAGTAATAAAAATAGTAACCAAGCATTTGACAATATCATGCTTGAACGTGTGGCACTTGGCCAGAGCACAGTTTTTCAGAGTTTTATCGACATAGTAAGCATTATTTGTGAAACATTGTTTTTTTATTTATTTCAGAGTACTGCAAAACGAATTGCAAACATTGTGATCTGTGATCGTCAGTGCGGGACTTTTCCGAGCATTTTGATTGGCCAAAAGTCTATTCTGCTGTTGAGAAGATTTTTTTAAAAACATGTTACTTAGCTATAACGGATAATAGCAATATTTAGCTATTAAACTGTTGAACAGTAAAACTAAACACATTTTTAATGTTAAAGAAAATTGCATTTCCAATAAATGTATTTATTTCTATACATAAAAGAATCCGAAAAAAAAAAGCATCACAGTTTCCACAAAATATATTAAAACAATTAAAGAATAAAAAAAAAAATCCCAGGTATTTCAATCTGTAGTATTTTACAGTATTACTGTTTTTGCTATGTTTTGGTCGAATATAAGAGACAACCTTTAACTTTTAAAACTTTTAAAGGCTAGTGTATGTAGCCCAGGATGAGTCATCAATAATTTTGGTCTGATTTCACACCAGATGATGACTGTGAAGTTGAAATAATCTGTCTGCTAAAGTGAATTTTGTCAGTGCACTAGCATATATTTGACCTCAAACGAAGCACAAATGGACTGAAAGCCATATAATGTTGATTTCACAGGGTCTGTAGCAGATTTGACTTGCTGTGGTCGTGTGGCAGGCAGTACTCTTTGATGACTCAGTGTTTGGCTGCTGCTCATTCAGCATCATGAAAACCTTCTGATTTGCGGCCCACCAGAAAGAGCCCTGATCTGTACATACAGAGTGTATATACGTGTGTGCAAGTGAGTTGTCAGTCCAAGTGCACATATGTCTCCTGAAATCTGATACTGTGCTCACTAATGCATGTCTGGACTTGATTCACACTGTCCATTAGTAACCTGTATATATATATATATATATATATGTGTGTGTGTGTGTGTGTGCAGGCCTGGAGTGAGTCACACTCGCTATTAGGTTCCGCAAATGTGTGTGTGTTCATGTGTGCAGTGGTGGTGCTTTTGTGATTGTGTGCAATTGTATCCATGTGTGTCCTGTCAATCAGAGCACTGGCCAACAGAATAATTCAAGGAAAACACTCTCTCTCTCTCTACCTTTCTCTTTCTTTTTCTCTCGCGCTTTCCTCCATCTCTCACACTGTTTACTCAAATGGAATCAATAAAGCTGCCCGTAATGCTGTAATCAGGGGATTTATTGCGTTCTTGGATCAGTGTAACTACTCTCACCCTTTGGCTACCAGTCGCCTGTAGCTTGATTTAAAACAGGCGCTCCAGTGTTTTGGAAGAGAAAGAGCTGATCTGAGATCAGCTTGAAAGCAGTTTCTTCAAGCTGGATGAAACGCCAAAGCCAGAGGGTTTATTTCACTGTACCCAAACATTGCACCTTTGATTATTAGTGCCGCTTGCTGAGGCATTACTATTGCTTATATACTTAAGGTTAGGGATTTGAACAAACCCTTAACCCGTAAGGAATGAATAAACTTGTGTAAAGTGTAAAGTGTAACCCTTTATGATTTGACTCCTCAAATGCAATTAATTTTAGTTCTCCAACCAACCAGATTTGTTATATATATATATATATAGATATATATAGATATATATATGTATGTATGTGTGTGTGTGTGTGTGTGTGTGTGTGTGTGTGTGTGTGTGTGTGTGTGTAATGGGGAAAAATCAGTCTTGCACTAAAGGAGAGATCTAAGCTGTATCTACAGTATATCATTCTATAAACCAGATTATTCATTTAAAATTATTATTAAAATAGCTTTTATTTTACTGTGCTATGTAAGCATTTTAGAATAGTTTAATAATAATAATAATAATAATAATAATAATAATAATAATATAAACACTAACATTATGGAAAATAATAATAATAATAACAACAATAAGAATAATGAATATTATTTATAGTATAGTATAATTTGTAATTATAGTGATTATGTATTTATTATTATTATTATACTGTGCTGGAGAAGAATGTTGGTGTTGCTAAAATTATTATTATTATTAACAATAACAATAAAAGTTATTGTTATTTAATAATAATACAAAATAGTATTATTATTATTGTTGTTATATATTATTGTTTTATACAATAATTTACATTTCGCTAAATAATAATAATGATAATAATAGTAGCTTTGGTTATTAAATACAAAAACAACAATACCACTACTACTACTACTATAATACTACTATAAATTTATTAATACAATTTATCATTATGAATACTTAAAAAAAATTGTATTTATTTATTTATCCATCAGGCTGCACCCTAGCAACCACTGAGACGTACATTTTTTTCACAGAATGTTGGAAGTTTATTTTTTATCATTTCTCTGTGCAGCTTATTGAGTGAATGTTCTGAGCGCGCTCCGTGTGGTTCCAGGTGGATTATACCGTGTATGAGTTTGGAAATCTGTCACCCTGCTGAAACTCACTTAGCAAGTCATTTTAAAGTCTGTTTGACTCATTTCTAATCACTTCACAGTCTTCTCGAAAACAATTTTCCTTTTGAAGCAGACGTCTTTAGAAAAAGTATGAATTTGTACGAACTGAATTCTGTAATTGGCTGCTCATGACATCATGCAACTTGAGCTCAATTCACAAGCATTATCAAGAAGTCAAATGACTATTGCTGTTATTTGGGTCATCGGACATGTGCGTAAAAGCCAGAGAGAACAAAAAAGTGATTTTTCTTGCCACATTCGGTACAAGAAACCTTAAACCAATTAAGAGAGAAATGTTACAAAGGTGCAGAGCAGCTCCCCTGTAGCTCCATAGCAGGATCACTCTTTAAGTGTCATGAAATATGCATTGAAGTTTTGACTTGAATAAGCCCATTGATGGAGCTGCATGACACAGCTCACTCTCCTACAGCGTCCTCAAACTCTCTGGCTGTGTTTTACCTGAAGGGCCCCCTGGTGCAGCTGCTTGAAAAGGCTAATCATGAGGTTTGTGGCTCACACACTTATCTCTGACTTTGCTGGAGTTACAATCACTCTCATCTCGAATAGGAGACCACATGGAGCTGGATTTGAAGCAGGCCTGCTGGTGTAGCTTTGTAGTGTGACTTTATAAGAGTATCGATTAAACAGTGAATTCCAGATCTTTCTCTCTCTCTCTCACGCTTACATTTTTTAATAATAATAATAATATTAATAATTATTATTATTATTATTAAGAATGACATTTATTTATTTGCAATGGCCCTGCAAATCATTGTAGCAGTAACGTTTTTTCTATTTATTTAAAAAAAAGAAAAAGATTCAAACCCTGAATCCGAAGGGTTGATGGTATAGATGTGTATGTGTGAATGTCTCTATTCTTCATGTCCATTCTCTTCCACACACACTCTCTCATCCAATCACTGGCTCCCTCACCTCTCTCCCCGCCCCCTGTTGCTATGGAGACTCAGGAAGTCTTCCAGGTGCCTTGGTGGTTGGGAAACAGCAACTTCTCCTTGTTCAAACTGTTCTCACTCACATCGTCATGTTTCCTTTTTACTCTCAGCCTCATCATTTTCTTTTTTTTGTTTGCTTTAATTTTTTTTTTTTTCAATCTCATTCACTTCACTATCTATCTATTACCTGTTATGTCTTTCCATTTACATTCTACACTGATTGATTTTCACTCTAGTTAGATACAGCTCAATTTTTAATTTGGCCATTATTTGTGTATATGGTGTAAATACGCATTGTGTTGAATTAGCTCTCACATGGGATTTTCAATACTAGGTATCAACTGGGCCAAAACTTGTGTAATCTAGAAAACATTATAAGAGTCATATAAAAGACAATATTCTGCCATTCAGTCAGGTAGATTTTTAAAATGTTTTTGAAAGTGTCTTATGCTGTCCAATGTACGACGGAGCTTTAGTGTCAGCAAAAAAAAAAAAAATCTAAAACTACGAGAATAAAGTCGTAATGTTACGAGATTAAAGTCGAAACTACGAGAATAAAG
>JAUMHP010000040.1:22047724-22058533 GCA_032361065.1 Enteromius trimaculatus
ATAGCTGAAAGTTATCTGATGTGTGTTAGTCTCTCTCCCTGTCACACACTCACACACAAAATTTAAATACACTGTGGCTGGTTGCTTTTCCTGTCAGACACATTTTTTCCACCCAGACTGAATTCTTTACATATCCTGAGCTCACAGACAAGCAACTGGAGTCCCAGGAGATCAGTGAACACTGCAGCATGCGTTTGAAGCACACTGGAGAGTGTTTTACCCTGAAGTGTGCAATAGAGTGTCACACAAGAGCTGCTATCCGGTACATTCGGGATTGAGATGTCATGAGACTGAACCTACAGTATTTAGTTCACAATCACACAAGAAATAGCATTAATCACATACCTAAAAACAGAAAGAATAGCTTCTAGATCTCTAGCATAAGCTCCCTTCAGTATCTCTCTGTCTGTCCGTTATTCCATGGATTGAACCCGTGCATCGACATCAGATCTGAGACAGATGGCAATGATCAGAGCAGCGTTTCCACAAACAGACGTTTGCTATTTTAGACCATCTGATGTTGAGCAGTCTCTCTCAGTACTGTCTCTCTCTGTTTGCCGACTGTGTTCAGGGGAATATTTTTTTATTAGCTGGTATGATGGATGGTTGTTGGTAGGCTGTGTATTCCCACATGGAGGGCTGTAAATCCTGACCTGGTTATCCTATAGTCTTTCTGCGTAATTAAATGGGGTGGGGGCTCTGACTTAAAACCCTTAGAGACACAAGTGACATTTGATCACACTGCTGAAAAGAAATACTGGCAAAAACTCTTTTTCAGTTTCCATATTTTCAGTTTAGATCATAATTTAATTTACATTCACAGTTTTATTTAAAATAGCATGTTGTTTGTGGTCTGAGCAGTATATTTATTGTTTTATGAGTGTTTAAATATTTAAACTTGATTTATTATTTCAGTGTTTTGAATTTTTAACACTATCATTCAAAAGTTTGGAATTAATATATATATATATATATATATATATATATACATATATATTTATTGTTTTGATTGAAGTCTCTTTTGCTCATTGATCAAAAATACAGCAACAGATATTATACTTTTTTTTTTACTCATTTACAAGTAGTGTAAATGAGTAAAAATGTAAATTAGTTCTGTGTTGCAAAGCTGAATTTTCAGCAGCCCCTACTTTAGTCTTAAGTATTTAGTAATCAATTTAATACTTGATTTAATATTAAACTGTTACCTAATATATTTTTATTATCATTGCTGAAATCACAACAGTGTCACAAACAGTGACAACAGTAAAAATGTTAAGAAGAACATTTATTTGAAACTGAAAACATTTAATTGGTCTTTTTCGATTAAAATAATAATAATAAAAAAAAAAAATATATATATAATATATATATAATAAATAATAATTAACTGACCATTAACAGTGAATATATAAATTGTATGTGGATTATAGTGTATTATGAACACTAAAAGGGTTGATTTACAATGCTAAAAGGCTTAGGTGATAGGTTGTCTGGGCATAAAGCAGGTCTCAAACTGTAAAGTGACTGAATGACTGGTTTAGCTGCAAAGCCAGGTGGTCAGTGGTCACTGTGACTGATTATTGTGTGGCTCTTTAGGGGGCTAATGCCAGATAAAACTAGTTAATTATCTAAAGTGCTGTTGCCTGAGGGCCTGATAAGGTGATCAGTCAAGGAAAGAGACAGACAATGAAAGTAAGTACAGAGCATAGCCAAAAATAATTGTGATTTAGTTCAAAGTTAAAGGCCTGTTTCATGTGGCATGTCTGTTGAGGTCCTTTTATGCATTTTCACTGAGCAAATTGATGATAAAAATGGAAGGAAAATGACATCACGACAGTGCTGATTGGCTGATGGCACCCCAAGAATGCGTACGCGCTCTTAAAGGGATAGTTCAATGAAAAATGTAAATTCTGTCATCATTTACTCATCCATGTTTTTTCAAATCTGTGTGATTTTCTTTTTTCTGTGTAATATAATGTTTTGAAGAGTGCCAATAAATCAAAACAGTTTCCACGGATTTCCATTGTAGGTAAATTCAATGGAAGTCAGTGGCAACCGAAACTCGAAGAACAAAATCGAAAACATCACAAAATGGTCCCAAAAACCGCTACAACCCCCGGGTGATGGAAAAACCTCAGCGCTCTGTTGAGTCATTTTTCAGCCTAATTCCTAAAACCGGATGGGTTTGCTGTCAGGAATCGTTCTGTAATTGTCGTGCAACAGCCAACAAACATGACTCAGATTGGACCAGGTCGCTGTTTCCTCGTTGTTTTTCCATATTGCACAATGATTATGTCTTCCATGTAAGCACAGAATGCTTTTGTAAACAGCAGATTGATTTCAGAAACCTCCTTCAATCACCAGATCTAAACATCAGTGAAGCGATGAAGCAGCTGAAGAGCCAAGAGTGTGAAGATGCTCTTTGTAAACATGCATCATGACGCTTTAGTTTCAGTAAATGCTAGAAGTCTTTGTAGCTCAGGAGTCTTGTGTTGGAGCACATGGTCCAGTTTCCCGTCCACACTGACGCAGAAACAGAACAATAACAGAAACCAGAGGAGGCAGCCAGTGGCAGGAGTTACGAAACATTGCTTGGCATTTCTTGGTATTTTCATTCTTCTCGTGTGCGTATGGTTGTGTATTTTCTTTTTCTTTGACACTGCATTAAAGGAGGGACCCAAGGAACAAAAACATCGTAAATATCATAACTCGGGGTTTGTTTCATCTGGATCTCTTGGAAATTACCCAAACACTACCAACCGCATGGCAATCACCCCATAGCTAGCTATTTTCTTTCGTTCTTTCCTCCGGTAAAAGAGTCAGAGGTCAGTGGTTAGCAGGTCCACCCGTTTCTCCTTTCCACACCTCATGTCCTCCTCCCCGTCCCGCTCTCACCTCATGAGACCGTCCACCCCTCTAATGCTTAGCAGATGCTCAGGCCTGTAAATACACCTCTCTCTGAGTCTTTCCTCAGTCTAACTCCCATCTTCAGTCGCCGCCACTGCCGTAAATGCAGAGTGAGGGAGATGTCATTGAGTTTAAGCTTGTGCAAGAGCTTCGTTGAGGTGTTTGGAACCGATTCAGAACCTTAATTGAACACACTTCAACAACAACTGATGAACCATGCTGTTCAAACATTTTAAAAAGAAATGAATACATCTATTCAGCCAGGAAAAATTAAACTGATCAATAGTGAGAGTAAAGACACGTACAATGTGTAAGCTGCACAGCTGTTTCAGCACTGATAAAAAGAAGGGCTTCTTAAAGGAATAGTTCACCCAAAAATGAAAATTACTCCAGAATTTTCTCACCCCCAAGCCATCCTCCGTGTATATGACTTTCTTCTTTCAGACGAACAGTTTTTACAAAAATGTTATTACCAAGCTCTTCCAAGCCTGGTAATGCTTGTGGATGGTGACCATTATTTTGAAGCTCCATAAACCATATATATCCATCGTGAAACTAACCTATACGTCTCCAGGGGTTAACACCTCTCCTAAAGCAGATTGATGGGTTTTTGTAACAAAAATATTTCTATTTTTAAAATTATAACTCTTGTCCGACCTGTGACTCAACATATGACGTAAGCTGCATACCTTCTAATAGTTTTTTTTATTTTTTATTTTTTTTCACTTTTTTACCTTTTTTGACTTTTAATTTGTTACCGTCGCTTAGTATTGCTCTATCCTCTTTCATATATTCTCTTCTGAGCTTACGCTATGAATGCGCTTATGTCATACGTCATATGTTGAGTCAGAGGTCAGTCAAGAAGCCAGAAGTCAACTCTCTTGCTAATGCAAATATATCCTGATATATCTGATTTATGGAGCTTCAAAATAAGGGGTCACTATCCACCAGCAGTACCATTTTTGGGTTGATCTACTCCTTTAAGCAGCAAACCAGCATGTTAGAATGATTTCTGACGAATCATGAGACACTGCAGTATAATGATGCTGAATATTCAGATTTGCATTTACAGAATATTTATAAAAAATCTTACATTGTCTTTTGAACGGTACAGTGTACCTGTACCTATTGCTCTCTTTTGCTTCATTTTTGTTTCTCTCGGCTCTACTTTCACATCATCTGTTTTACTGAACTTCAGTCTGATATTCCAATCATCTCATATTCGCAATGATGTATATGAATTATCTAAGGCCAGTGCTGGCTCAGTCTTTCTCTTTTTCGCTTTGTCTTGTTCATTATTAATCGTTAGTGTTCTGGTGTTATTCCATTCAAAAACACTGCGCTTCAGTTTTTGCTCAGGGCCTTGTACTAATTGAAGCAAGCATGTCGTTCCTGCAGTTTAGGACTCTTTGGGATAGGAATATTCTAGAAGTAGCACACTTCTCCGAGAGCCGTAACTTCACTGCATGAAGTAGATGTCAAGCACTTCTGCAAAAACGTTCTATTCTTTGCAACTCAAGAAGTAACATCACCCTGTGAATGTGTGTTTGTCCCACTGTTTATGGCCTAAAGCCACAGAATGAAGAAAAAAGGGTTGGAGGACTTTTTATTACATATTCTTTTTAAATAAAGGTTTCAAAATGGGTTTTTCGCAAGCGCTTCTGCTGCTCTTAAAGTGCTCCTATTATGGATTTTTGAAAATGAGCTTTCATGCAGTGTGTAACGCATGTCTAAGTGAATGAAAGCATCCTGCAAGTGTACCGTATATAAACTTATTGTCTATCCATAGAATCGACTCTGAATCACTGAAACAAGCTCACAAACGTTGCTTTAAATGAAGTTGACCAATCACAGGAGAGCTTTGGAAAAATTAATTGTTGAACAAGTAGTTTGGGAGTCGTTGAACAAACAAGGATCTAAATGCATATTAGAAGAAAATTAAAGTGTTTTTTGATCTTGCATGTATGTCAAACCAAAATATGAACATTTTATAAACCATAATAGAGGCATTTTAGGAGTAATGGTTCTTAATTGGCATCTGTAATTTGATATTGAGCCTTTAATAAGTATCTACTTTTAAAAAAATAAAGGCTCTTTTTTGGCATTGATGGTTCCCTGAAGAACCTTGAACATCCATGAAGCGTTTTCATTCCACAAAAGGTTCTTTGTAATGGAAAGGTTCTTCTGATATAATGTTCTAAACACTAGGAGAAAATGTTTCTCTTAGAAACAAACAAAAACTGGTTCTTTTTTGCCATCGCTGTGAAAATTCCGGTTTGGAACGTTTGTTTTTAAGAGCGTAGATGCAAATGAAGGACTTTTATTTTAAAACAGTGTCAAATATTGTTGTTTGGGCTCCAAAGGATATTTGAGTTGCATGATTGCACTTTAAAATGTACCTTTAACGTACTGTACTCTATATTTAAAAGTTAAATATGAAGGAAGTTGACCTTTTTCTGCAAGCCAGCGCATAATTCACACTCTGCAATGATGTCTAAGCTGGTGGTCACCATGAGTTTGACAAACACTGAACAGGCCAGCTATTTAAATAGACCACAGGAAATGCCATAGATGACTTTATGAAGAGATCACCAAGACACAAAATGCAATGTGTCACTTGTGGATTTATAGTATTTTACTCTTTTATGGTCAAGTGGACTGAATGAACAGAGTGGTGCCCAATCAGTACCATTTCCTGCCTTTCCTCACCCGTCATCATACGCCACCCCTCGTTTAATAGTGACTCTGGGAGTGATAAAGCTAAGAACTGTAGTTTTCTTGTGTGAAACTTTTGGGCTGACCCAAGTGATGCTGTATATTACCTTGCAGGCCCAGAGAATAGTGAACTGTCACTTCCAATAACACTTCCTCTGCTAAACGATCTCAAGCGATAAACCTGAAGCATTTACTATTAGATACGACTCAAGAGGTTAACAACCGAAACAATTGGTCTGAGAAGGTTTGGCGGAGACTATTTACTGAATTTCTGCCATGGAACACATGCCTTTAAAATGAACCTTAATGTGCATTTCCTGAGGTTTTTAGTCTTTGCTTGTATGCGCAGAAAGCGTTTCCAGTTTACTTTGTAAATGAAAGAAGACCAATCACAATTCTGTATATAAATGACTGAATTAGATTTTCAGATCTTTAATTTCTTTAAAGTAAAAAAAAAACAATAAATACCACAGACTGATGAATTGACTTTAAAAGCAAATGCAGATTGTACTGAATTATTTTAAAAAGCCAATTATTTACTTTATAGTTTATATATTATAGTATCCCCATAAGACTCAGTATGACACTTGGTACATATACTGGCATGCATAAGTCTCTTAAAACTGGGAATTTTCCTACTGTTCATTTCTAACATGTTCATAAATGTCATGTCCTATATCCGTCTTAATGGTGGCAGTTTTCTTTTATACGAGACAGATAACAGATCTCTCTGATTTAGGGCTTTTAGGACACTGTCCTGCCTCTATTTGGATACAAAGGATTTCATTCTGGAAGGCTTGCAGTGACCTCATACTGCTGAACTGAAAAAGAGAGTATTCATTCTCCCATGGGAGTCACAAAGGAGGAGATTGAGCGAGAGAATGATGAAAAGAAAAAGATGCAGAAACAGATGAGAGGAAGAAGAGGAGATGGAGGGCTTGTCATATTTTGGACAAGATGGGGGGAATGTAGATATTAAGCAAATGCCCTTAAGGGTTTTTTAGGGAAATACCGGCCATGAATGTGTGAGCCTCAAAATGATGTGTGCATCAAAAAGACAGACTGGCATATTTTCATAATATGTACAGTATGCCATGTATTATATGGAACTATATCAGCCACATCCAATTACAGTATGCTTGTATTATGCACCAACATCATTGGCATTATTGCATTTTTGTTAAACTCTTTATTATGAATTATGTTAAATTGTTTGGCGTTACATTATGTTTGGGTGAGCCACCTGTCACTGAACAATCTAAACTGGCTAATGTACTCTATTTCTGTATTAAATACTTAATGCATCACACATGCATTTATTTGCATTATAATGCATTTATTATAATGCATAATGCTTAATGCATTTAATTGCACTATAATATATACTGTACATAATATATGTATTTTTTTTCTTATGCACCATAACTTTATATATACAGTATATATATATAAAATGTATATATATATATAAATATATGTGACTATACAGTATGACTGTATAATTTTAAGATCCATCTTGGATATTAGCATTCATTACAATGCAGAAATGACACATTTAAGATGTACTTTAATGGTTTTAAATGTTATTAATGATGCTGTTAACCATCAGCACAGACCACAATATCATAGAGAGAGCAACCACTTAAAAACTGATTAGCGATAATGATAAGTTCTTAGGCCTACTTCAATATTACGTTTTGCAAGGAGGCATACCACATACCATATTCTTTTCAGAAATATAGCTATTTTGTGTACTTTTGTCTTCTTTCCATTCATTTTTCTAACGTGCGTGTCCAATGTGTATGTTTGCACAATTGTTCCATTTTATAGTTCCCCACATTGGTATCACTTTCCATAAATAGTTCACCTTTGAACTTGATTTTTCGCTTATGGAGAAGTGTCACACACAGGCTGATCTATTAATCAGGGCGTGTTAATAGATCCACCCTTTTTATCCCAGAGCTGGAGGATGAGAGGAGGGAGGTGGGGGGATAAAAGGATAGAGAAAGAGCTATGGTTCTGTTTGGGTCACATGATCAGATGTTGTGGCGATAGCAGCTGGCCCCTTCGATCTTAACACACACTCGCTCCTTGCCCTGGCACACATCTTGCTCTCACTGCATCTCTAGAGTGTGTGTGTGTGAGTGTGTGAGTGTGACAGCTGTCTGCTGCAGGACATTGTCTCACTGTGACTTACCATGTCACTCTGCTGTTGCTTTTTTTACAGGGATTATGGATCCAAACGCAAGTCAGGTAAGACCGAATTTTTATTCACCTCCCATGTGAGTGTTAAACCTGTTGCCAGGTTTTAAGTACTAACTCGAGCCCGCTCACTAACTCTGCATGCCCTGTCTGTTATTGCGGCATTGAATGACTTGCTGTTTTGCACTCGGCTCGGGGTTTCAGCTGAGTTTCTTTTAAGAATCGCACATGACTCAGAGGTTTTTAGAGCTCTGGGAGTGTCAGCTGTAAAAGGTTTGGGAATAACTGGCGGGACTTTGGAGGAAAGCCACATGAAAGTATGTGTATTTGTACTTCACACTGTTGCCAAAGTGGTTGCCAAGTCGTCCGGCTGTAGGCACAGAAAAAAAAAAACCATGTTGCATTTTTATTTTTTATTCCTGTGTTCATGTATAAATAAATATACATGCCTTTTTTTCAGGATGTTATTATAACAGGCACAGAGACCTGATTTATGACAAGGATTAGACTAAGTTTCCTTTGCATAGCATGCTAGGGTGTGTGTTTTGTGAGTGAACAGCCGTTCTGCAGTTGGGACTTACTCATAGATGCACACACACACACACACACACACTGTTGAACACTAATGTAATTTGGATAGAAGTGAGTTCTTGTCGTCTCTCCCACACACATCCCTTAGAAAAATTTTCCGTTTTTGATCTGTTTGCTTTCCGCTTGTAAACATACTCATTTTCTCCAACAATTTCTGAAATTTACTAACATTTGGATTTCTTTTTTGGTTCCAAAAAAGCAATATAGATGTAATCAGAAGTTTGAGTGATGTATTAAATAATTTCATATTTCCTGTTTGCATTTTTTATGACTTTATTTTCAACAAAATATTTGTAAAAGTCATAATGTGCAACCCTCAAATCCTGTGGTTTTTACAAAATAAACCTGCCAGCATGGTTAAAAATACAGTATAAAATGTAAAATTTTAGTTTTATATAATTTTCAAAAATGAACGAACAAAAATACACTAATGAGTAGATCCAACAGCTTTCTTTCTGCCAAATTAATCTGTTCCGACAACCAGCGTAATAAACAGAAAGACATAATGAAATTAAGTTCATCACAATTTACTTTTCCACAAGTGAATATGAGTATGCACAGACTATAAATGTTTTTATATAAAAAACTATTTATTTAAGAACACATGGTGTAACAAGAACAAACTAACAAGACACATTTATAATTCATGATTTCACAATTTGGTCTTTTTACTTCCAAAAACGGTACATTCGACAGTTAACTAAAAGTACATTAAATGTCACATTAGCTCTGTTACAGTTTGTCCCTGTAAACCAGTTAACAGTTTGTTAATGTAGCATGTGTGCAGTACTTTAGCTTTAAAGTTACAGTGAAGAAGGTATCGTCATAGGCTGCGTGTTGCAACACTAAAACTAATGTTTTGCGTTATGGAAGCTAGTACTCATGTGATTGTAATGTTAAGAGCTGAATGTGTTTGGACAGTAAAAAGCACATGTACAATCACATGCATGCGAGTCATTTATAGTGATTTTCTTTAGGGGGGGAGAGTGCAGCTTTCTGGTCTAATACTGTATTTATGTAAGTACATTTGTGTAGAGGCAAAGTGCTAGACAGACAGGTTTAGTTTTACAGATAATGTGGAACCAGAGTGTAAAAATAGACAACATTAAGGTTTGTGAATTTGTGTTTAGCTGATGCTGTCAGGTCAGATATGCAGTAAGATCTATCTCAGTAAGAAAACACATCAGTACACACACATGCACATTTGTTTTACTATCATTTTGAGGATTTCCGTTGACTTTTTTTAAAATAAAGGTTAGGTTTAATGTAACTTAACCTCCTCACAAACCTTTTTCTTTTAAGATTCTGATTAAAATATTTATTAAATATATCCTTATGTACTTTGATTTAGGTTTCATTACCCTTTCGGGAACATTGGATCTGTCTGTTGTAGGCAAAACCTGATCCAGGCAAACATCCATAAGCGAATGTTATTTTATTAGACCAGTAAATAGTTATTTTTAAGAAACAGACAACTGTTTTGCAATATTTATTAGGTCTGCTGTGTCTATACAAATATTTGTCGGTCCATTCATTATCTGTTTGTTCATTCACATTTATTTGCTTTCACAACATTTAAAAATTGCTAACATTTGGGTTATCATTTGACCAGCAGCTGAGGTGATGTAATGAGCAATTCCAGCTGTTGTTTTCCCTCCTCCACCTCTCATTTGACAATAAATCATGTGGAAGCACTTATCATCAGTGTTTTGGATCACTGGAATCATCCTCATCATCCTCATCATCTGTTCCATTCTGTTTTTAAGATGACCACTAGATGTGCATCTGCCGGACATCAGTAATCATCTATGTTAGTGATTACATCCTGAAGAGGTTATCCTAATTACTCAAATATGTATTATGCCAGATTGTAAATTTGTCATTTATTTTTATGTTTCAAGATCTAAGGTTTCACTTCGTCCCCATCTTTCTGTCAGTTTGAACGTTTGGCTCTACGGCTTTCATCCTAATCAATTATCTCTGAGGGTTTAGCAGGTGGAAACCGCAGCTGGGAAGTGTCATTATTAAAAACTTGTTCCAGGCGTGGGCTTTGTAGCTCCCCTGGCAGTCCTGTCCACCAGAGCTTCCACACTGTTATAAGTGATGTCTTTTTAAAATGCTTTTGAAATTGATGATTTGCATGACAGGCCTGGAGTAAGCATTGTGCTTTTATTACAATCTGCTTCCCTAGTCCCTCCTCCTTGTTGAGTCCTTGTCTTGTAGATTATTTTCACCTGTTCCTTGTGTGCCTTCCTCCTTACTTATAGTGCCCCTTGCCCTAGTGCAGGGGTCACCAAGTTTGGTCCTGGAGGGCCGATGTCCTGCAGAGTTTAGCTCCAACCTGCCTTAACACAGCTGCCTGGAAGCTTCAAGTATACCTAGTAAGAGCTTGAT
>JAUMHP010000040.1:22065478-22076414 GCA_032361065.1 Enteromius trimaculatus
GTCTGAAAGTGACACTGAAGACTGGAGTAATGATGCTTTGTATCACAGGAATAAATTACATTTTAAAATATATTCACCCAGAAAACAGTTATTTGAAATTGAAATAATATTTCACAATATTACATGAATTTTTAATCTAATAAATGCAGCCTTGATGAGCAGAAGAAACATCTTTAAACACCATTACATATCTGACTGTTCTAAAACCTTTGAATGGTTGTGTGTGTGTGTGTGTGTGTGTGTTTGTGTTTGCATTTATAAATGCATAATAAATATTTTGGATATGACTAAAATTGCAAACATAGTATTTTTGTAGCATCTGTTTGCATTGACTGTTTAGACATTGCACAAATACTGAAACACTGTTCAACAAATGCTGTAGAAATGTATGTTTATTTATTATAGATTTTTAATGGTACTTTTGACACCCCTACTTACAAAATTATAGCTGTGTTGATAGTTTGGGACATTTTCGATCATTTAAAGCTAATGTTTATTGATGCTGATTGAACATACATGTAGAGGACTTCTGTAGTTCTGTAGTGGCTGTAGTTATCAGTACTCCAGTGGAATCAAAAAGAGCTGATAATAACACTGGGGCATTCTTTTGGTGAGTGATTCAGCAGTTTGCCAGTAAAATCTCCAGGTTTCAGATCAGAGTTTGGGTGAGAAAACAATCCCTAGGAGTATGAAAGTATTTTACATCATTATTTATTGTGTTAACGTTCAGCTCAGAATCACACAGAATGTAGGAGGGAAGAAATGTCAGGAATGAATGGATTAGGAGTCGGAGGTGTTGAATGGGACGGAAGGGTGGAGGTTCGTCCTGTGGGGTAAAAATGCAGCTTAGCGAGTACCTACATCTTGAATTCTGCCGGTGCCGAGTGTGTTCATTGTTTACAGAGGTTATATTACACCTCATGTTTTGATGGCATGCGTGCTTTTGTGGGGAGTCCATTGAAGCGTTGAAGAGAAATACGTTATAGAAACAAAGTAATTGTTCCTGTCAGCCGAGACGTCTCCCCGGTGCCTTCTCATATTTTTACCGATAGTGACGTGTGACATTTAATTTCCTGATGGAGATTGGTGCGTGTGTGTGATGACAGAGAAGATATTAGGAAACTCTGCTGTGACCTCACACCCTTAAATTCAGACATACTTACTTTCCAAGTAATAGATTTGTCAGAGCAGACACATTGTTTTTCAACACCACGTGATGCTTTATGGGTATTTTAACCAGATGGCGCCTTGCTTAATAACTCACTGTTCACTGAACTACTTGCCATTTATCTGGTATTTGGCAAATACATCTATAAGGGTGAGATGTGTTATGCAGAGAGATAAAAAAAGCCTGAAAAAAGATTGAAGTCAATGAAGCCTGAAAACAAAAAAAAACATGTTTAAGTGTCATAATATATGCAACTTTTATTATTTATACTGTTTTTAATATATATATATATATATATATATATTGACAGCATGATATTGATAGAATGATTGAAATATTATTTAATTTTATATTTTATTTAATTTGAATTTACAGTATTATAAGCCTTTACAGTAAATTAAAGGTTTGTACTGTAACATGCTAAGCTGTTAAAGGTGGGATGTTTTCTTCTAAAGGAAGAGTTGCATTTCCCATCTTTGTGATTTTACAATAATTCAAGGAAACAAACTATGTATGGTTATTTATTAAATATTTTGAACAATTTAAACCAAAGCATACATGGCTTAAATTGAAGACGTCTCATAAACGAGTTACAGTTCAGTTGTATTGTAAAAAGCAAGTTTCCTTAAAAAAGAAAATAATCAGCATTGTGGAAACAGTATAAACCAAAATAATTTATGGTCCTAAAATGGGCTTTATTTTCTATAATGCATTTAATTTCTTATGCTTCTATTAAATTGTTAAAATTGTACTATCTTACAGGAAACTTTACAGGAATAACGCTCATTTCAAAGCTAATGCTGATGAGCTGTGCACAAGTCACAGATTTGTAGGATGTGAGCTGTATTGCAGTGCATACAAATTGTTACTTTTGGCTGAATTTTGCCGCTTTGATGAAAACATGCAATGCTGGCTGTTATGTTTTTTCCCACTCTGTTTCGACTAACACTCTTTCTTTCCTCTGTTTTTTCCCCCTCTTTCATCTCTTTTGCTGCCCTCAGTTTGGATGTATGGCCTTCAGGACAGTCCAACCAAGTCTGAGGCCTCAGGTAGATATGCTTTATATGTGTGCATGCGCTGTCTGTCACTTTTTCTCTGTGGTAATTTTCTACCTTTTACAAGAACAGTTCCTAAAACACTCGTCAAGTGCCAAAAGTGAGTCAAAATTGACTTTGGCGAAGACATGAAAAGCCATTAATCACCATTTGGCTGGTAACTCCATTAGGAAATGCAACATAATACACGGCTTTAATTGCGATATAACTGTAAGTCTGATGTAAGCACTCCCGAATGTAAATATGAGTAATTTAGGACAAGTCCATGCAATATGCTGCAAGCTGCAAGTTTTCCCAAGACATTTACATAAGGAGGTAAAACTCTTTTTTAACTGCACATTTATTTTTATAAGGCAAGCTCTCATAGGTCTGCAGGTTTACTTGTGGCTTATAAAGTTTATGCTTGAAGACGAAATATTTAGGTGTTGTAAGGCCAGCAGCGAAGAGGAAGACATTCAGTGTGAAAACGGGAGGATGTAAAACATGACATGAGCGCTTGTGGTTTCTCCTCTTAGTACTCTCCTGGGAAGTCTTATGGACGACGGCCTGCAAATAAACATTTCAGGAAAGAATGCACTCTGTTTTAGGAAATAAATGCTGACACTCACAGAACTAAAACCCCTGTGGAGCGTGTTTTCACCATGATTGTCGCGCACACCCTATATAATTGGTCAGTTTACTGCAAAATAAAGAAAACACACTGATTATATAACACTTAGCATTTGCTTGCGTTTATTTCTTTCTAAAAACATTTCATAATCCGGCTTAAGAATGGTGGTTTCTAACTTGTCCCAGCCGATCATTAACTAGTCAAATCAGGTTTTTGTGGGTGGTCAACCATCCATGTTCCAGCTAATGTAACTTGTTAGTCCAAGAATGACTGCAAGCATATAAGCATCGTTGATTAGCTAATGTCCACTTTAGACCAGCAGGACACCCCAGCTACCGGATTATGATGGATTTTTCCACAGGGGTAGACTAACAGTAAATGGATGCTAATGCAAAGTTTGGAATTAGCACTGTGTTCTTTGTGGTGGCTGTCAAACTGAAGTGAAATATCCGCGCGATTGGCACAAACAGCGTTAAAGCGGCAGAAAAATATTTCACATTTCGCTTCGGCACAGCTGCAAGCATTCAGTTGAGCAATACTCTGTGTTTTCATGTTAGCATGACATGGCGCCGTGAAGTGTGAGGCATCGCTAATTAGGTTGTTCCATGCCGATGGTGATAGTGACAAGATACAGATCTACTGCTTTCTCGCATGCAGCACTGCACTCAAAGGATTCTCCAGCAATCCTCATTTAAAAGCTCAACGTGTTAAAACACATTGCTCTAGCAACACATGACAGCTTGATGTAGACTGAACACCTGAATTTATGTTAGATTTGGTACGAAAAGTCATGATTTGGATAAGTAATATTAATGAATTACATTATGAATGAGCAAACTTTATGGTACATTAAACATCAAATGCCATCCCTCTTAAATAAACAGCATGTTTTTGAAGCTGTTCATGAGCTGGTCAGCTTTAGATAAGCAGAAGGACCAGCATAAACCAGCAAAGGACCCGCTTAAACCAGCAAAGGATCAGCTTAAACCAGTAACGGACCAGCATAAACCAGCTTAAACTAGCAAAAGACCATCTTAAACCAACAAAGGACCCGCATGAACTAGCAAAGGATCAGCTTAAACCATTAACGGACCAGCATAAACCAGCTGAAACCAGCATCCCACCTTCAAAACATACCTAACCAGCATATGAATTTTTTTTCAACAGGGAATATCATAGTATATTTTTATGGTTTGTGTCATGCTAACACCATAGTAAGTGTTTATGTGTGCTTTCGTGAGGTTCAGCAAATGTAAAAAATATGATACATTTCATGTTTCTGTAAGAACATTTGAAACATTTCCTATTTAAAGCCTCTAGTTTCCAGAAGACCACACCATGAGAAAAACGGAGAGAAAGCAACCACATAGTGTTTGAAGTTCAAGCACATATAACAAAATTACAAAAATAGTTCACAGAAGTACAAAAAGTTTTAGCAACTTTATACAGAAAGTCTTGGAATGCATAAGCCAAAAACGTTTGATGTGTTAGTTTAAAAACAACATTAAACAGCGTGTTCAGTCTATTTTTATTGCCATAATGTGATATATTTCTGAGCTAAAAAGGATATTCATTGAAAAATACACTACAAAAACTGAAAAGTCTGGAGTCAGTTAGATTTCTGTAATTTATTTGAAAGAAGTCTCTTAAGGCACTGACAGACACAGACAAATAGCAACAAACAAAGTCCGGTTATATCGAGTCAGTGATTTTTTTTCCCTTGCCTGTCTGAGAAGCAATGTTCTGTAATCCAGTGACTGTTGTCATTGGTCTGCATCCAACGGTGAAGTTTAAATGTGACTTTTATTTCCAACAAATATGCATTTATTTAATCAAAACAGAGTAAAAAAATAGTAATATATATATATATATATATAGTAATATATATATATATATTATTTTTATTTTAAAATATATTTTTCATTTTTATATTTAAAAATGTGATTTATTCCTGTGATGGCAAGGCTAAATATTCAGCAGCAATATTCAGTGTCACACGATCCTTCATAATTCTATTATGCTGATTTGTTGCTCAAGAAAGATTCCTATCAATGTTGAAAATAGTTTCTTAATACTATTGTGGTTTTGATTTTAATACTGCTGTAATAAGATTCTTTGAGGAATAGAATGTTCAAAATTGATTTAAAATAGACCTTTTTGCAACAGTGTACTCATGCACATATCAACTTTATTTAATGCATGTGGGAGTAATTTATACGTTTGAATTATGGAAATTCTGCCATAAGTTTTAGAAAATAAAAGTCAGACAGGTTTAGGACAACATACTGTAAGGCTGAGTAAGTAATTACAGAATTGTCTTTTTTGGCTGAATAATGAAGAGGAACAAGTTAAAGAGATTGCGAGAGGAAACACAAAAAGAAAGAGAGAAGGATACAGAAAGAGAGCGTGGCTTAACCCCAGCTGAAATGCTTTCTTTTTGCATTTCACATAAACACAGCTTCTCTCTCTTTACCCGGCCCACTCATATGTTTCTATTTAAGGCTTGGAGAGCAGTCTACCCTGATTGGTGTCTTTTTTTTCTCCCCGTTTCAGCCAGATGGAAGGAGGGACAGAGAGAGAGAGAGAGAGAGAATGAGGGAGGGAGGGAGGGAGGGAGGCCTGTTCTTGCTCGTCTGTTAAAGAAAAACTTTCTATCCCTCCACTCGCGAGTCACGTCCCCTACTGTAAACAGCTCTCTCCCAGCCTCTTTCCCCTTCCTTACATTCCTCCCTGTTTCCTCCCAAAAAACTTCACTGTATTATGGAGACCCGGCCTCACCAAGACCCTATCGAGCTCTCGAGTCCCTGAAGGAAGTCTACCTCGCCTTGCTTTTTCGTAATCGTCTTTTCCCCCCATTCAAATGCGCGTCCAGCGAGGGCGAAGGTTCGTCTAAATGGCCCGTCATTGCGGAGCATGCACAGTCAGCAGGAGTTTGATTTGCGCTAGGCTGCGGAGTGCGGATGGCAGTGTACAGGGGTCAAGCCGGAGGTCGCGGGCAGGGCAGGGTTGGCGGGGGAAGTGCAGGGATGGCGGGACGGTGGCTGACAGCCTGTTTCTTCCCTTCGCCGGCAGGACTGGACAGCAGTGAGCCTATGGTGCTGGAGCAGTATGTGGTGGTGGCCAACTACGAGCGGCAGGAGAACTCCGAGATCAGCCTGAAGGCTGGAGAGACGGTGGACGTAATCGAGAAGAGCGAAAGCGGTAAGTCCCTCACACACACTGCAGCTAATTGGCTTACCATGTGGATTTTATTGGCGAAAGCTTGTGTGTACACAAACCACAAACATGTCAAATTGCCTCCACACAAGATGCATAAAGCCAAGCAGGTCTGTTTTTAGCTTCCTTGTCTTTTCTGTTAGATTTGTCCTCTTTGATGTATCACCCCTCCTTCAGTCTTTGTCCTTAAGATCCCCTGGTTTCCTCTTCTGACATCCCCCTCTCCCTGTAAATCTACAGTCTCGTTCTTGGCTCCACCTGGAGGTGTCATATGGCCAGTTTTCTTGGCGGTTGGTCGGCTTGAACCCCCTCTAGATCTCTGGGATGAAGGCCAGATTGATCTGGAATGTCCATGAGATAGGCATGAGACGTTTGTGGGTTGAAATGTGTGCTAATGGATCAGGGGTCACACAGTTAAACCTCATGTAGAATGTAGAGATTGACAATTGCAATAGAAAGTGTAGAAAGAAAGCCTTGAGTGCTGTTTTTATCCCGTTGGTTTCTGTTTTCCCAGATTAATGTCCTTGCTAATGCTGTAAATGTTTAAACTTAGTGCAAACTGTTCATGCTAGCGTATCTCGTAGCCTTTACAGTAGAGGTTAAACATTGATTCCAATGTTATGAGTTATTGGTTGCCAGACATTTGAACATAGCCTTAGAGAGCTAGCAATGATAAAAACCAGGCTCTTAATAACTAGCCTCTTACTGTTGTGAATAATCATTTGATCTTTTCCTTTAAATTATACGGAAGAGGGTGGGGAGGATTAGGAGGAGTTGTCGGGAGTTATCAAGATGAGCAAAGATCCAGTAAACCCATTTGAACTTAATAACATCATTGAGCAAGCCCAATTTTGAGAGGGCTTGACCTTCTGATTTCAAACATAATTCTTTGTCAGAACTAGTCTAGACGTCTCATGGGTGTTCTCTTATTTTGAAGTTTGTTTGCTGCCTGACCTCGGGCGTTCTCATGCTGCAAAATTCAGAAAAGTGTTTTATTTTAATCTTGCTTTTCCATTGGATGAATAGAGCTAATGTACATTATGACCGTCATAAAGTAATCATGCCAACAGTTGAAAAAAAATAAATAAAATTGATCAATGCTATAATCCACACCAAGGCGCTGTAATGTTTTAAATACAGTATTCTTTAAAGTTGGTTGGATTTTGAATGATTTCTTGATTATTCATTAGCAGTGTTTGGGGTACCAAGTACATTTACAATGAAATATTTGAGATTTTTCGAATATGTAAAGCACTTTGTTTTTCCATTTATTCAATAGCACTTGGGATTGAGGCTAAGGCACCTCCTTTAGTCAGAGGCTTATTAATTTGACTTTTGTTGTGAAAGAGCCTTTAGAAATATAAACATATTACACATCTAACACATAAGAAAGCCCAGCCCAGGTGACAAAACGTAACACTGAAGTAGCATAATGCATTACTTCCCATAAAAAGTAAGTAACTGCAATTACTTTAGTTACCTTTTTTATGGAGTGGAGCAATGCATTATTAAAAAAAATAAAAATGCAAATAAAAATTGTTTCCCTAAAACTGTTGGCATCAGCTGGTTGATTCTCAATACTGGACAAGTCCTTTTCAAAAAAAGATTCAGAGACATCCAGGCCTAAGATTCTTGCTCAGAATGTGGTTGTCCTTGAATAAGAAACACTTGGCTTCCTCAGCCCTAGTTAAACTCCAGCTGTTTTACAGTGCAGGCAAAAGCGTGACAACTTCACTTGGGTTGGGAAACGATGAACCACGCAGGGCTTCAGGATTAATGAGCTGAGAAACAGAAGCAGAAAGTGTCTGGATGTGAGAAAAAGAGTTGAATCTAAGCACATAATCATTTAAAAGGAGAAGCTAAAACATGAAGAAAGTCAGTCACACGTGTTTGAGCGGTTTTGAAAGTGAACAAATGATGACTGAATTGTGATTCTTGGGTGGATTTTTCCTTTAAATCCACCTAAAGTAGCCCAGGCCGGATTCCTGGATTGAACTGTCTGTCCTCCTTTGACTCCAGAATTCCTCAAATGTTCAAAGCGCTTATTGAAATTGAAGACGAGCTGCATATCTATCCTCTAAAAGTCGATATTTTTGTACTACAGTATTAAATTACTACTCTGGTGTATCTGTCAGAAGGAGCATATTCATTACCCTTGGATATCATTCAAACCAACTTTTTAATGTGGCTGAAATTGCGTTTATAAGAAGCGATTGGCAGAAGTCGGGCTGCTCTGGCTTCTCTCTAGGTCATGGAGAGGGAACGATGGAAAAATCCCCCTTGTCCTTAGTTCCATAATAGGCTAATGGATCCTGCAGGGCCTCAGAGTCTAACAGAGTGGTTACAGTGTCACGCATCTTAAACCAACACCAGCAGAATGCATTCAGAAGTTTTCGTTGTATGTCTATAATATAGATAAAAGTCAAAGTAATCAAGAGTTTATAGGTCAGCATGCTGTTTTTCTCATTATTCTATGCTATTCTTTCACAAAACAAATTTGCCTTTAAACAAATTCTCCCAGTAAATCTGATAGTTATTTGTGGAATATAGGTTGTGTTGTGTGCCAATGGCATTTACTACCAATAATTTTAAACCTAACATGCTATATTTTTGATATATTGTGTTTTTCACACAAAGCTAATGCATGGTTTTAGAAGACATTTTAATGATTCTTTTTTGAAGCTACTGTTAATAGTTGTCATAAAAAAAAAATCAAGACATTGCTCCCATCTCAAATTTTTACTCCTGCAAAAATATTACGAGTAAGATCAGGCCTCAGAACATTTTAATGTACAATCGTTGGTTGATACAGCCTTGCATTGAAATAGTATTCTCTTTGAATTGCAAAAATGTCTGATATTTTCTGTAGTTATGATGTTAGTTGTTTTGATAGTAGTTTAGAAAGTTCCAATAGTTCTGATATGGTCACTAAATTATTATTTATGAGGTACTTTTAAAAAGAGTCTTTAAGATGTTTTTATGACTATTATTTAATTTAAGGATGCATTTTATTAAAAGCGACAATAAAATAATGTATAATGTTACAGAAGTTCAGTTTTCAAGATCTTTCTTATCCTAAAAGAATCAGTTAAAAATATCATAGTTTCCTCAGAAATATTAAGCTGCACGACTGTTTTCCAAACTGATAATAATACATGTTTTTCTAATCTCTCAAAGCATATTAGAATGATTGAAGGAACCATGTGACTGGATGCTAAGAATTCAGATTTACCATTAAATAGCAATAAATCAAATGTTTAAATATATACAAATTCAATACATTTGTAATAATACTGTTTTATTGTACTTCTGATCAAATAAATGTAACCTTGTATAAACATACTAACCTCAAACATTTGTTTTAATTTAATTCTTTAATTTAGTAAGTTGTTAGTGATTATTCTTAAGAGACATTTCTTGTTCCAGTGAGAGCGCTTACTTTTTAAAAAAAAATATTTAGCTCTTTTGGTTTTTCCCAAGGCTGCTGTGCTTCCTGAACAATGCTCTACTATGCAAATCGCTCTGTGCCATCAATATTACGAGGTTCCCTCCCATCCTCTCGCCTCTCTCTCCCCTGGGTCCATTCATTCAGCCGGTAACCCCCTCTTACTGAAACAGAATCAATAGAGAGCTGCTCACGCTCTCGGGTAGACTAGTTTGTCTTGGCCTCAATCCCATTGGAGATCCGGTCCGTGGAGAGCCACGCTGAAAGTGGACCAAAGGGTTCAAACTTGCATGTAGCTCTGAAGGTGTCTGAAAGGAGCTTTATAAACCTGGTGCTACGTACACCTCTCAGGGCTCTCTATTGATTAACAATGAAGGTCATTAAGATAATAGAAGATTGAAGATTTTGAAGATTGACTAATCAATATTAATTTATTTTTTGATAGTATGGCAAGTAAAATAGATCAGTATCCAGTCTTTCAACCTAAAAGATAGTCACTCACTCACACTGTAACATGTATTCTTCTCGTCTTCTGCATAACACAGTATGAGACGCTTTTCCATATAATGAAAGACAGTGGGGTCCAAAACTAGTTAATTGTATTTTTCCTGTTTACATAAACAAAGCAGAAAATTCTGTTATAATTTCCTCATCCCGATCAAATCTGCATGCACTCATATTCAAATATTGTGCTTCTGTTTTTCCTTTCATGCATGTGTTTTTGATTGATGTTGTTTGTTGCTCCAGATCTCCACCGTTCTCCCACTGATCGCTTTTCTGAAACGTACTTGCCAGTTTCCTCAAAAAACATCCCTCTCTGTTCTATGAACTGGTCCAGGAAAACAAGTCTAGGAAAGAAATAACATGTTCATGCCGATCCAAGACCAGCTGTTCCTGAACAAATCTCAACCACTGGAGCTCTTTAAATAAAAACCACAACAGCGATCTCAGATCAGGGTGCAGGAGCGACTCACATCATCAGCCTTTGAAGTTCAGACTAAAGAGAGCCCCCCTTCGTCGCCTCGGCTTTGTCAGATTACACAAAACCCATTTTGGTCCTAAGCCCAAAACCTGATACTACTTTTCAGGAAGGAGCTTGAGTGTGACCGAATGTAGGCCAGACTCTCCGTTGGCTTGGATTTGAGAAAACGTCAGCTGAAGTATCCTTCCAGTGATTTCAACCTGAGCTCTGTTAGAGGAATTAGACACATGACTTTATATTGCAGGCAGTTATATTGATAGATAATATTGTGGTAAAATTGAATCGAATCTGTGATTCTTTTTGGCATTTTAAATGCGTGTGTCAAATAAAGCATTTTATTATTAGTGAAAGATAAATGCTCTGCTCTAAAAGCTATTTTTGCCGTTGCTGTTTACTTCTGTCCCTAATCATAATGGGAGTGATTCCAACAGTACTGCTCAAAAACAAAAACCTAATATAT
>JAUMHP010000040.1:22076459-22124978 GCA_032361065.1 Enteromius trimaculatus
AGTTATGTTATGGCAAAGCAGAAATCACATTACAGATGTCTTTGTTGTTTTGTTCAATTTAATTTGTTCTTTTAGAATTTTCTTCAAAAATGATTTCATAAAGTAGTTGTACAGTTAATCATTTTGTAAAGTAAATAATATCAAAAATTAATATTTTAGGTTCCAGTGTTTGGTCTGATGTAGTTCAAAGTGAACAAATGATTTCTTCTCTCTGTCTTCTGTCGAGAATGATTGCAGGCCAGAGCGTGAACTTAATAAAAGCAATGTGCTCCGTTTGGATTTTTTTCCCCTTTCACTTCTAGGACTATTTTAAGCAGTCTGCTCACTCTCTCTCTCTCTAACTCGTCTACAACAACATTCACTTATATGAGTAATACAGCACTGTAGTAATGTTTTCACACATTTTCTTTTTCATGTTTTCGTTTTTGTTTGCTACTTCAGCTCCAAAACAAGAAAGTGAAAGGCTTGTGTATTTTTGCATGTCTGCTTCTTGCTGGTGTGGATGAAGGGGATGTGTGGTGAAAATTTCAGCTTTGAAGTTCAGGCCAAACATCTGTTCACTCTCTTTTGTCTTTTTCGTTCAGCTGCTCTCGGTTCTTGCCTTTACCTTTCATTTCATTCATTTCAGTTTCACATATCTTCATATTGTGTAATGCATACTGTATTTTTGGATCATCGGAGCTGAACAGCCAAATTATATCTCACCTGAACTTAAATCAAAAAGTGTCATTTAACAGGATATGGCCAAAATTTAAAGCTAAGGGGGGCGAAACGTCTGAAAGCCATTAATGTTGGTGGTTATGGCCCTGTGTGGGAATAATGACATCATAACCAAACCTTCATTTTCAGACCTTTAGTGTATTACAGTATATGTATATGCTGTCTTTTTGAATTGAAGAGTTATTGTGGTAGAGCAAACATGTCTGCACAAACTAAAACATATTCTAACATCAAATCTTATCTAACAGTGTGCATAAACAAAAGCTCACATGACCCACTACCATGTGTATCAGAACAAAGTTCATGGCACACACATGCATCTTTCAGAAGAAACACTTTTCTCAGAAGCAGATACACAGTCTAAGATTTATTAGTCTGTTTTGCACCAGCACCATCTTTCTCAGGAAGGTCTAGATCTTTTGCTTTGAAGAGCGAGCCCACCTGTTCCTCAGCAGAACGGCTTCTGTTGTCTGTTTTTGCGTGAGATGATCGTAACGTCCTGAACGACGGAGGAATTCAGAGGAGTACATATTTTCAGCATCAAAGAAGCATTCCTGCTGTCTGTCTTGCGCTCTGTGTGTCTTTTGTTTTGGTGAAAGAATTTGTTTCTGCTCTGTTAAGCAAGAGTTTAGCTTTGAAAATTGGCAGACGTAACACACAATGTCAATCTGAGCTCCCAGTTGAACTCAGATCAGAGTAACTGAGCCAGTTCTTCTTATTTCTTAATTGGTGGTCCAGTTTTTTATGTCATCTTAGATGTATACTGACACCTAATGGTGTGGATGGTATATCAGGTTAGATATAAGACTAGAGTCTTCATCTTATAGTATCTAAGTATGTATGTAAACATCATTTTAAACCAATTTCTTAAAAGTACTATTCATTCATTTTTTTTTTTAGTTAAGTTAAAGGTTGCACCGAAGGCTGATGAAACCCACCTATAGCATGTACTTAAACAGATAAACAAACACAAGCAGAATCTAATGAAAAGCATCTTTGTGATGGCTAAACTGCTTGCAGTCCTTGCAATTTAGCATTTTGTTTGAATTGACTCTCTGTGCTTGCCGTAGACGGTTCCTGGTGTGCCCAAACAGTGAGACAGTATCTGATTCAAAGAGAGCCAGTCAGGCAGGGTGGCCAGAACCTGCTGTTAGCTCTCTCGCAAACGCATTAGCAAATTTATACTACTCGTGTGGGTGTGTGTGTTTGTGAGAGATTTGCTGTATCAGGGTGGTATAGATGTCAGCGTGGTCTATTTGGCTCAAATTAATCTCATGATTTCTGTATGTAAGCACTGTGCTGATCTGTTGGCACACTGACTTAGATCTAGCACTAGTTTTCAGTTTTTCATCCCTCTGTATGACTATTGGGATCTGCTTTCAGTTTTAAAAATGAGAGTCAGTGTTTCTTTGGGTTTAAAATGTATGTGAAGTCCAAATGTTTGGGAACTTAAAATGTTTTATTTTTTTTGTTTGTTTTCTAAAGGAGTCTCTTATTCTCACCAAGGTGAAAATTATGAGACATTGTGAAATAATTATACAGTTTAATCTTTTTCAAGATCCTTTGTTGAATAGAATGTTTATTTTAACTGGAGATCTTAGTAAATCTCTCTTACTTTTGGCTTGTTGAATAAAAGTATGCTGTCAAAAAAAAAAAAAAAGCACTGACTAGACTAAATTTGTTTGCCTTTTGATTGAGATTTGAGGCCAGATTTCTGAATAAATGAGCACTGAATTTGGATGTAGTTTTGTTTTCAGTATCATAGCAGGCAATGCCAAAGTTGAAGTCTTGAGACCACATCAACATGGTCTGGGTCTGGGTCTCAGCTTAAGTTTTGGTCGGGATATAGATCTAGGGTTATGGTCACATACAAGACCACAGTCTATTTCCAACACACTAAAGATGGTAATTATGTCCACCGCAGGTCGGTGCAGCATCTTCACCATTGCAAAGGATACATAAGACTTCCATGACTGTAAACAGTTACAAAGACACTGTATGAATTATGGTTTGACAGGAAAGATCATTGCAGATGATAAACAGGATATATGGCCTTGGTCTTGAAGGGTCTAGTACATATTGCAATATATGTATAGGTATTTTACATGTTTGATGTGGGTTAATAAATATATTCTAGAATTTACAGTATTCTGACGTCATTATTGGCCCAAGTGGGTCTTTTAGAACATTTGGTGTTAATCACTTAGCGCCCTGCTTCTGTATTACTATGATGTCAGAGCTGGATTATTGCTCACTGCTGACATCACACTGTTATGTACAGCTTGCCAGTAATACTCTGTTACCTTGGCAACAGGCTCGTTCAGAAGGATCTTTTTTCAGCTGGAGAACCGTCATCCATCGGTGTTCACTTATGTTGGCTTTACATTTTTATGCAAGTGTGCCAAATTTATGATTTGAATTCCATAACCTGAATGATTTACCCATGTGACCTTTCCATGAAGGCTGCATGGGTCTCTCTTGGTGTATCACTCAAGTCCATCTTTTTTTTGCTGCTTTGTTTTTAAAGCTGCTCAGAATCATCTTTGAGTTATAGTGGAAACGTGAAAAAACATCATAATCCACATTTCAGAAACAAATCATAATGCTGACACTACATTTAACAAAATCAGCACTTATTCAGACACATGAAGGAGGAACCGCAAGGCATAAATTTAATCGATGAGGTTATTTTGTCCCAAAACACACAAGCGCACGCATATTAGCTCATAAAACATGTCTTCATGTTTGCTGCTAAGAACATGTCAGACACATCCAGCCTTCTTCGTGTTTGGCTGTGCATACAAATAAAACCATGCCCACCCGCTTTTATATTTATGATAGCGTCAGGTCTAATTGATCCCAAATGTTACACAGGAAGTGCACAGAATTCATAAACACATCGCCCGAAACGAAATAACACCAGAGTGAGTGTGTTTGTAAGCATGACTGGAGCAAAAACATTGAAAACCAAATGTTTGTGCATTAGTGTTTGTTTGCAAAGCATGGAGGCTTCATTTTCATTCTGTAAATATAGTCTTTCTGTCCGGGTGGTTAAAACAGGATCATTTCATCATATGCAAGCTCAGTAGTTGACACTGTATTAGGTAAAACAAAAACTAGTTATATATATATTTTATGATTTTGTTTTCCTTCTGTTTGTAGGCTGGTGGTTTGTCAGCACAGCAGAAGAACAAGGCTGGGTTCCTGCCACGTACTTGGACTCTCAGAGCGGCACCAGAGATGATCTGGACCTGGGAACATCTAGATCTGGAGAAGGTAGGACACACTAAATATATCGCTCGTACTTTTCTTTTGAAGGTCTGAACATTTCCACAACACCAGTACAAAGTGATTTGCTTCACATTCATTGAACTAAAAGTAAATAAGGTTTTCACACTGTTCGTAAAAATGTGCACTTAAACATTGATGCAAGTTTCTGTCGTTTTCTGACTTGGATGATTGAAAATTGTATTAAATTATACCATGTCAAAATCAATCAATCAATCGATCACTCAAATAATCAAATCAAATCAAAACTTAAAAGAGTACATGGATGAATCATTCACCATCACGATCAACTCCGGGAACATAAATTACCAGAACACAATTATATCATGTCACTGCAATGAAACACACAATCCTCTTCTTCTGTCCAAACTCCAATCATCTGCTGCCATCAGCATTTCCTGGGTTGAGTTTCCTGTTTTAACCAACCGCATTTTTTAGCTGCATCTTGAACTTGATGTGTAAGATTAGGAGTGGTCAGGCCGGAGACAAAGCTTTCGCTACTATCTTTATCTGGGATAGATCGATACAACACACAATTTATTGATCCCTGAGGAGTAATTTACCTTCCCATATGGCTTCATTTCTGGATGTAGCTGCAGTTTTTTTTGCAGCTGAACTTTATTTGAACTAGCCCATCTTTAGTTCGCCTTTTCTTTGTTTTGAATATATGGAGTTGATGAGCGGTAAAGCCTCTGCAAAATATATGAAGTTTCCATTCTGTAACACAATAAAAAGTAAAAACACCATAAATATTTCAGATTTAACCATACATGCGCCACTAAAATCTAATAACACATGTATTAATCCAAGTCCGCCTTTGCTTTGCCATCATTGTGCAAGCCAGGAACCCTCCTAACCAATCACAAAACTATTTCCTTTCATGTAATAATGTCTTTATTACACTAATACCAGTGTTCCTCTTGAGTTATTTATGTTGAGTTTGTCATGTCTCTGTTCTCTTTCTGCTGTCCTCATTCATCTGTGTCAGTTACTAAGAGACGTAAGGCTCATCTGAAGAGGCTCGACCGGAGATGGACACTAGGGGGAATAGTCAACCGCCAACAGAGTCGAGGTGAACACACATGCAATCACGCATGCCTGCATAGACTGATCACATGCAAGCACTCACGTGTGTGACCAATCTGCATGGTGCGTTTGTGTGTTTATGCTGGTTTACATGGGGTTTAGCTTAAAAACGCTTGCAAACGCACTACTCTCTTTCTTGATCCAGCTTCTGGATCTGGCTCCCAAAGCATGCTGGGTGGCCCATTTCATATGCAAGTCATTATGAAATTTTTATTACACTTTGCTTGCTTTATGTGTCTGGTTGTGTTTTTATGTATATGGATTCAAAATAAGATAATTTAGATGAAGACAGCAGTTATAAAGTAAAGCAGAGAACTTTTTTAAAGATGTTTTTCAGGATGAAGAAAATAATAAATCTTAAGTATTGTAGTGCAATGTATAGATTAGAAGTTTAATGGCATTAGAGTAAGGAGTTGCAGAATCCTGTTCTTGTTCTGGTTAATGGTAATTAGCACTGATTTGTTGCTGGTTTAACCGATGGAACAAAAATACACTGGTCAGCCAGCTTGATCCTCTTACTTTTGTAATGACCAAATGACCATTTAAAGAGATACTTCACCCAAAAATCTAAATTCAGTCATGATGCCTAATCTCCCTCATGTCCTTATGAACCTGTATGGCACCAAAAAACCATACAACAAATCAATGAGGACCAATGTTGTTTTGAACTTCCACTGAATGAGCAAAAAACATGGTTACACTGTATTTTGATAGTCCACTCTAGACATTCTACTAACAATAAGTAATTTTGTAACTACATGTCAACTAATTCTTAGTAATTTGCAACTACATGTCTACTAACAGAGTAGACTTTTAGTAGAATACGTAAAAGACAAAGTTTCTCATAGTCCTTATGTTGTTTGTTGTGGACCCATCGAAATAAAGGGTTTGAAGATATAAAGCAGACATACTACTAATACTCTAATGACTGCTACATGTAGTCATTGACATGTAGTTGCAAAGTTTCGGACTGTTAGTAGAATGTCTGAAGTGGCCTATTAAAATTAAATGTTACCAAAAACATTCTTTAAAATGAATTCACTCTTTTTTTTGGTGTTCAGCCAGAGTTTGAATGTAAAATTGTTGAATTCTGAATGTTTAATTTAGCTGAACGTAGTCAGATCTGGCATCCCGTAGTTTGGCTACTTGTCGAAACATTTATCGAGGTTGAGGATGCGTTGAATCACGCAAGAGCTTTGGCCTTTCAAAATCACAGTGTTTGATTCTAAACACCCAGACCTCAAATGAGGATAAATGTCTGGAAATGTGTGTTTGTATGGTGAGGAGTCTCCTTGGAGATCTGCCGTTTCATGTTGAGTCATAAGAAGAATGGACCTCCAAGCTTTAGAGATGTAATTCCCGCAGTCTTCTATTGGTGTAGCGTTGGAGTATGCTAACATGCCATGGACACCATGAACATAGCTCTAAGTAGAGCATGCTGGATCTGGAATCGGTGGAAGTAAATTCTAAGAGCTTTTCCATGCTGTATTGGCAGGTTGATGAATAATAAACCACCTTCAGAAACCACCAATAATAACTGATAATTTTGGATGAAATCTTGGTCAAATTTTACATGTATTGTTTTTCTCTTCTGATTTGGAAAAAAATCTGGTTTCAGATTGAATGTAACACTGTTACAGTAACTCTGTGGCTACCTTTCCCTCATTATTTCTGCCTTACTTTACTCTGCATCATTGGAGCAGTTGTTGGAAACTCACAGCGGAAAGTATAGAAGTAGGTCATTGGCTTGCTGTGTGTGACTACATTTAATCCTCTTTTTTTTTTTTTTTTTACTGTATACACTAATGAGTCAGTGAGACCCATAGATCAGAGCAAAGCCAAAGAGCAGCCAGTGGTTTCAGAGGGAGCATTTCTCCATAAACAAATAACAACCTTCAAAACAGGTCAGGAGTAGGGAGTGTTTCAGAGTGGTTGCTTGAAAGACACTAATGATCTTAGGACAGATACCCGGGAGGGGCCGACAGTGCAGTCCACGGGGGTGATGAAGGAGGGGATCCGAAAGACCACAGCGGAGCTGGAGCGACAAAGGACCGAGGTGGAGCTGGAGGGAAGGAGGAGCTTAACAGAGCCGGAGGGACGAGGCGTAGCCAGAGGCATGGAGTACCAAGGCGGCGGATGGTCGACGACCGGTCAATGCAGACCCAGAGGGGCGGTGGAGCTGGTGGACTGAGGGGCCATAGTGGAGAGAAGGGAGCTAGGGGCCATGGGGGAGCCAACGGGTTGGAGGGCTGAGGCTGGAGGCACAAATTTGGGCCACTCTGACCACGGCGATGCTGGAGGATGGCAGTCCTGCATGGCTCGTCCCATATTGACGGTGAGCTGAGGGTGAACGGCAGGGCTGCCAGACAACTGAGGGGGAGGAGGCTGGAGTAGGCGGGCATTTCCTAGGAGGCGGCTCTCCTGGCCATGAATGCGGAATGGAATCAGCAGGGATCTGGAACGCCTTGCCTGGCAGTAAATACAGAACGGAATCCGCGTGGATCAGGGACGGCTCTCCTGGCTGTGAATGTGGAACGGAATCCGCAGGGAACTGGAATGGCTCTCCTGGCCATGACTCTGAAACGGCTGTCCTGGCCGTGAATGCGGAATGGAATCCGCGGTGATCAGGGACGGCTCTCCTGGCCGTGAAACGACAACAGGCCTCGGGAGGCACTTAAGTGGAACTGGTACTGGACGCCACTCAGTAGGAGCAGGCTCTCTTTCGGCGCAGCCTCTGGCGGGCAATCTTGTGGCGGGCAATCTTGTTGCGCGGGAACCAGGCGTCACTCCTCTAGCGGGTCTGTTGGCGGGTTAGTGGAAGGTGGGCTGGCTCCGGCTTGGGCCCGGGCGTCTCCCAGATCGTCCAATGCAGCCACTCTGGCGAGCTGACAACACCCCCCCCCCCTTAGAATAAGCATAGAAGGGGGGGTCCTTCTGGACCAGGACGCAGAGGGGGGTGGCGAACTCCATCACTGTTTTTGGGGTGGTCCTTCTGTCAAACTCACGTACTTTAAGGGAGAACACAGGAGTCGCAGAGTGTGCAAACGAGAATCTTTTAATTATCAAACTCAGGAACATAGGATACAACATAGGAACACAGGGTGAATATACACACAGAAATCATGGGAGAACTGAAAACACCTGGGGAACACAGCTGGGAACAAATTAACACAATTAATTAATCGGGGACAGGAACAACCAAATATGGGCATACAAGACTGACAGAGGGCGAGTCATTTACAGAATTTTTATTTTTGGGTGAATTATCCCTTTAAATATCTGTATTTTACTCTTACGAAGTTATGCGTCCTTAGTACACTCAGAATACTCAGCAGCATAAGACTGCATGGTCCTTTTTGTCATTCTTGGAGCTTGACAAAACATGGTCACATTCAATTTCAATCAGCAACATCAGCATTCTACTAAGCTCGTCTCCTTTTTTATGTGAGGAGAAAAAATCTAAAAAAGTAAAGGGTACAGAATGATAAAAGAGTGAGTAAATGAACAATTTTCATTATCGTATTAAGTATTCAAAAAGTGTAGAAATCAGCATCGAGAACAGTTCAGATTCAGACAGAGCCTGCAGGATCCAGTTAGGCATTTGCTTAGCTTGAATGACTTGTTAAAGCAAGCACGTTACAGAAAGATCAATGAGATAGCTAGAATGATCTGTGCCCAGAATCTCTCATTCTCTTTTAACTCGTTTGTACATATAGCAGTGGTTTTCAGGTCACAGAGGCTGAGGGAGAAAATTATTTTGCTGGCACACTGCTCCACGAGAGCATGCAGAACTGAAGTAATGTTTTCTGGACCCACTTAACTTTTTCCACCAACCAGAACAGTCCTTCAAGAAAATACTGCTGACTGGTGGAAAAAGTGTTTTTGAGGCATTTCTTTTTTTAGTTTATTTGGTTCTTGCATTTTTACCCTGACATCTCTCATTACTGTTGGTCTACATCAGTCCACACTATGAATTTCTTCTGTGGAACTCGAAAGGAGATACCCGTGTTGGTTTTAGGTCAGAAGTTCAGGATGCAATCAGCAAAGGGTAGTTTCTTCTCTGTCGTATGTTCAATTAGCAGATTTCCCTTCTTGTCTGCTGCTGGAAAAGCATCGAGTGTAGAAAGAGACTAACTGCCCTGACCTCATGTCATCTGTTGTTGGCAGACTAAGTTATTCACTGCTTAGAAAAACTAGATCTAGAACATCCATCTCTTTATTTGTTGTTTATCTATTTCAACACTTCTCCCACTACTGATACATTTTTATATCAGCACTGTTTCTATTTCACTTTTGCCGTTTCACCAAATCTAAATTTATAGCATTGCTCTGAACAGACTGTAAGCTTCAGTCACAAAGGAAAAGACTTCAGAGTTTGATATGTAGATGTTAAACATAGTTACGTGATATGTAAACAAAACTGAATGATGTTTTATGTGAGCTTTTTTGGTAAGAGAAATGCTTTATAGGATCTTTTTAGGATAACAAATAAATATTAAAGACATATTTTGCTTAAATATTTTGCTAGTTTTAAGACTATTACATGTTGTTTTTTATAACATTGTTTTCAGGAAAAAAGCTAAATGTCCAGATGCATTGCAGTAATTGCATTTTGGGAGAAAGGAACCTTTAAAAGGTTCTAATGCTAAGTATTTTTTTATTTTAATTTTTTGACTTCTGATTGATTGATCCAACTAAGTATTTCATGTGGTGGCTTACCATTATTATTGTGTCTAGGACCTTTGCTCTAGTTACTTTAGGCCCACTGTCTTCGGTAAGATTTGTAAGTGTTAATATTAATGACGGATTATAAGATGATTCTGTTATTGTGCCTGTGGTGAAGGGTGAGTGTTGGAAGGGACTCATTGCAAATTTGTGGTTTTACTCCAGCTCTGTTTTTGCAAAGAAACTCCTAAATTATATATTAAAATCCTAAAATTTGAAAGTTAGCAGTTTGTCAACCTCCTTTCAGACCACAAAAAAGGCAAAGGGCCAAGTACAGGATGCAAAATAAAAATCCTTTTTCATTCCTTATTTGTCTTTTTAGAGGAGAAATATGTCACTGTCCAGGCGTATAGCAGTCAGGGAAAGGATGAGATTGGGTTCGAGAAAGGAGTAACCGTGGAGGTCATCCAGAAGAACCTGGAGGGATGGTGGTACATCAGGTAATCAATCTGGTCCTCGTGATTTAAGGTGATGTTTAAGCAATATGATTTACATATATAAGTATACATCAATTTTAAATAAAGAGAGATATGTATCCACAAAGAGCACTATAAATTCATCTTACTTACATTATGCTGACCTCTAGTGGTCAGTATGAGAATTCATTAGTATTTATTGAATTATTTATGATTTCCATGTCTGGAAAGATAATACTGCTATTAATGTATTGCAGGTATCAGGGTAAAGAGGGCTGGGCCCCAGCCTCATACCTGAAGAAACTCAAAGATGACCTTTCCCCAAGGAAGAAGACTCTGACTGGCCCTGTGGAGATCATCGGAAACATAATGGAGATCAGTAACCTCCTCAACAAGAAAGCTGTAAGCGAGAAGGACATTCAGACTGATGGAGAGCCCACCAGCCCTGAGCGCCACATCTCCAAAAGTGAAATCAGTTTACCTATCCCATATGCCCCAGAGGCCGGAGTGGCACCTACAGTGGTCACTGCTTTGGGAATGAACTCTGGATCTAGCGCCGCCCTACAAGAGAACAAGAGCAGGGCAGAGCCGGGGTCACCTGCTATAGCCCGGGTGGCACCACACAGAGTTGAAATAGGTGAGTAAAAAGACCTATAAAGCATTCACATGTTCATAATATTAGAAAAAGTATTCAGAAAAAAATGTTTCTGAAGTAAATATAATTAAATTGCATTATTGTTTTCTAATAACGAATTTATAACTATAATTTAACAAAATGTATGATCTTATCTTTTTATATAATTGTACAGTTATATAGCTATAATTTCTATAATGAATGTGTTTATTTTCCTGTTATTTTTGCACATAGGATTTGATGCCATAGGTAACATTTCTTTTTGGTAAACAGATGTTTCCTAACATTTTGTCCGGGTGTTGTGTAAATTGATAGTGACACATTCACTGTCTCTGTTGCTCAACATTCAGTGTGTCAACTGCTATTTGTTGTTGCTTATTTATTTAATGCCAAACGCACACTAAACAACTGAAAAAAACAAACAAAAAAAAACATAGCGCTGTACTGCTTACATTACATGATTTTCACGATACAGTACGATGAACAGACTACCATTTCACCTTAACAGATTGTATATGATCCCAAAAATTCCTGGTGTTGGTTAAAACTTGCAGTGACTGATGTGCTCCATGCATGCTACTTGTGCTAAAAACCTAAAAAACAAAAAAGAAACATGACTTTTAAAGAGACAATGTTCTTTTTAAGTTTCTTATTTTTTCTTTTGTTTTCTCATTGGTTATTGCTTATCATTATTCTCAGTCATAACCAGGCCATTGCATTTTCCACACTACAGTATTTTCTAAAGAATATTTTTTTCCTGAAATATGCTTGTTGTGACCGCATGCTTGAGTGTTGGAACAACATCTTTCTCTTAATGAGGATTACTGATGACATTGTAATCCAGTTTAGTTTCAATTTGACCTTTTTTTTGTAAACACTAGAAAAGTTGGCAAAAAGGAAAACTCCCCTAATTTCCAGGTCCTAAATTTGATTAAGCACCAGTAATATTTGCTGCTTTGACCTGAGAGACAGTTAATAAAATATTTTGTGTTCACCTGGCAGGATCTCCAAATCTCAGGCAGAAACCTCCTCCTCGAAGAGATGCAAATCTGGTAAGCAGACCAAAATCATTTATTGATATTGTAAATTCATAGAGAGCAGCATTTACTTATTATTTTTCTTCCATACTCAAGGCATTCCAGTTGCCCAAACCTCCAGAGGCCCCTACTGTGGAAGCAGAGTACTACACCATAGCAGAGTTTCAATCCAGTATCTCAGATGGCATCAGCTTCCGTGGAGGACAAAAGGCTGATGTAAGACATTCAAAATCGTATTATTTTATATTTAAAAAAGCAAAACAGGAACATCTTTTCATTAATGAGAATTTTATAAATTATTAATATACTCTATACAAACACAAAGTGTTTCTTTAAACTTTAATATTAACAAATTTTCTGAATTTTAAATTAAAAAATGACTATATCTGATGGAAAATATTTAGGTTTTATGCACACTTAAGTAATGCAAACAAATTAATTGTAAGATAAGCATATTAATTAGTGATGTTTGAAACCCACTGTTTAATAAATATATTCCATTGTATCATGTAAACATGTAATATGTGGTCTTCAGGTCATAGAGAAGAATTCTAGTGGTTGGTGGTATGTCCAGATCGGGGAAATGGAGGGCTGGGCACCCTGCTCCTTTATCGATAAACGCAAGAAGCCCAACCTGAGCCGGCGAACCAGCACACTAACCCGCCCTAAAGTTCCACCCCCTGCTCCACCAGTCAAGAAACAGGACTCGGAGGAATCACCTTCTCTGGCTGGCTCTGCCTCTAAAGCTCCAGAATCGCCTACTCAGCGTGTTTACGAGGAGCCGGAATATGATGTTCCCGCCATTGGTTTTGACTCTGATCTGGACAGTAATCCTACAAAACAAAAAATAAACAACTCCCCAAAACCAGAGCCCCGTAAGTTTGAAATTAAAAGCAACCCAGCAGCAGCCGAAAGAATTGCACAAGCTGGCAAAGCATCACCTTTACTAAAAGTGATGACCTCCCCTTTGAGGAAAAGAAACTCATTGGAGGATGTCAATAAGGAGGAGGTGATTTATGAAAATGAAGGGTTTAGGTTCTCCTCTGATGACTTTGCCAGTGGTTGCGATTTAGATACCCCAAGGAGTCTCACACTGGGTCGTAAACCCTACGGGTCCTCCTCTGGAGGAGGGAAGCCCCTCCGGAAGGTAACGCCTGATATAAGCCGGAGTCACTCTCTTGGCCGTGCTGAGAGACACAGCTCCAAGTCATCCTCAGACGAATCAGGACGCAATCCCAAAAGAGAGCCTGTCATGCGAAAAGATGTGGAGATCCGGGTTGGTCAAAGTCCCTTAGCCAGGCCAAAACCAGTTGTGCGACCCAAACCTCTGCTTTCAAAGTCAGAGCCGCAAAGTCCCGAAAGAATGGATATCAGCAGCCTGCGACGCCAACTTCGGCCCACTGGAAGTCTTCGGCAAGGCCCGATCCGTGCAGTACGTGGTGGTGAAGATTCCGAGACTGCTTCCGTTGTGTCCTCTGAGGATTCCATCTCCTCAAGAAGTACCTCCGATCTCTCCAGCATATATTCCAAAGGTAGCAGAGGTGGGGAATCCGACCATGAAAGTGTGCTCTACAGGACCACAGATGCTTACGAACGGGCCCAAGAGTCTGAGGTCAGCTTCCCAGCTGGTGTGGAAGTTGAGGTACTGGAGAAGCAGGAAAGTGGATGGTGGTATGTCCGTTGGGGAAATGATGAGGGATGGGCACCTACTTTCTACTTGGAGCCAGTCAAGCATACCCAAAACCCTGGTGTACAAGATGGCCCTCTTGTTGATCTTGGTAGTACCAACAAGTCCAACAGCCTCGAAAAAAATGAGCAGCGTGTTCAGGCCCTTAATAACCTAAACCAGCAGAACCTGAGGAGTATGAGCAACCCTAGCCCACCAATCCCATCCAAACCTCCAGGGGGTTTTAGCAAACCAACCTCAATGCTGAATGGTTCAGGCGTGCGGATGAGGAACGGTGTCCGTCAAGCAGCAGTGCGACCGCAGTCGGTGTTTGCATCTCCACCACAACCCCTGAAGGACACCAATATGCACACAGGGTCTTTGAGAAGAAATGAATCACTGGGTGCAGGCGACCATTTGAGGTCCACAGGCGGTGTAAGGCGAAACTCCTCCTTTACTGCCGTTCGACCGCAGGTGGTGACCGATGTACGGGTCAGGTCTGGGACCACCATTAAAGCACCCGCCGGAAGTTCAAGCCCCTTGATTGCCCAGAGAAACGGAATTCCAATCTCTACAGTAAGACCCAAGCCCATTGAGAAGACACACCTCATTCACAACAACCTTCGAGAGGTTTACGTATCTATCGCAGACTACCGTGGCGACGAAGAGACCATGGGTTTCTCGGAGGGCACTAGTCTTGAAGTTTTGGAGAAGAATCCAAATGGATGGTGGTACTGCCAGGTTCTCGATGGCTTACAGGGACGTAAAGGCTGGGTACCATCTAACTACCTGGAGAGAAAAAAGTAATTGCCCAAAAATGTTTTAAACATGCACAATTGTAAACAAATTGTAAAAAGACGAACTGACTGAAGGACTTTTGGTTTGGAACAAGAGGGACAGAGCCTTTAAGAAAGGAGTTTACATTAAAACTAGATTAATGCAGGTGAATGTTTAGCAAAATACCTGCCGTAACTTTATGCCAAATGGGTGCCTTCGTACATTTTCACTGAATGTTAAGAGGAATCGGTCAAATACCAGTGAAGCAACGAAAATACCAAACTTCAACTTAGTGCCATAGGCCTACAAGTACAGAAAGCAACAACTTATTTTTGTTACAACTAATACCAGAGAGAAAGACCATTTCAGCATAGGTGCATAACCAGAAGTGCAAATCCAATCTTAAGCACTTGAAAACAAGAAATTCCTGTTTCAAAATCTTTGAACAAAAAAGCCAACATTAAATGTTATCTTAGCATTGAGTACGCTCGAAGAAACGAAGCATAACTTTGTCGTTTTTTTAAAAACTATCCTTTTTAAAAAAAAATGTTTTGTGTTGATGTTTGTGTTATATCTTCCTTAGAGATGTATTTCTGCTTTCTTGTAACATCCTAACACATCAAAACAGTTCACAGAATCATATCCTGTCCTGATTAGTTCCAGGTCATTATTGTTTAAGTCTCTTTAGTCTTCCCCTTTCTTTAACCATGCACAGGCCAAAATGAATAAAATATGTTAAAGGAAAATAGTCTGTGAAAGCTACATGCATAGATCACCTCATGCCCAGTTAATTATTGGGTTTAAACCCAAGTTTAGTTTACAAACGCATCTGCTCATATTAGGAGGGTAGCCAGCTTCAGAGGATATGACTTTAGATATCGCTGCTCTGTGTGTGATAAATCTGTTCATTCAAGAAATCAGGACTGGAAAATCTTTTGTTTTGTTTAGCATTTTATCCCAGGGAAGTAAAGACATTAAGTTGAACCCAAAATGTGATCACACCAAAGATGAATTACAGACACATTTGCAAGTTTGTTTTAGACTTAGTATTTATTATATGGGTACAAATAAATACAGTGTATTCAGCAAAACCTAAACGAGGTTTCAGAACTGAGAACAAAGTCTATTTAATTGTTATATCTGGAAGCACTTGATTTTTTTTAACCCAAAGAAAAGCACATTAATATGCAAGGATAATTATACTTTACGATATTGCTGGGCAGTATTGAATCTGAAGTTAGTCAATAAGTAGTTTAAACTACTATCATAGTGTTTCATTTTCAACAAAGATATTCAAATAAATTCACAAACTTTATCGTAGTCCAATCTCTAATTCTCTTCTTTATAGATGTCTGAGGTCAGAATGAATACCTCCCCCCTTATCCAATGAAATAATATTCACTAACAGCATCAAACAATTGATGTTCAAGACTGCTGAAATATTTTTCTAATGAATAGTGTGAGCTCTTAAAGGAGTTTAACGCTATTGTACTTTGATTTAGTTTTCTGCTGGACAGTATTTTAGTGTTAAACAGTTAAAACATTACCTGCTAGATTGCAGTATTCTATTAAGCAGAAAAAATTGTTTATTTTGTCTTGTTTGTTGGTTGTTGTGTGATCACACATGGACAATAATGATGAATGAAGTCGTTCATTTGTTGTCAAATCAATGCATTTGAGCTTTTACTTGAATGCACTGGTTTTAAAGATGCAGTGTGCTTCATCAGCATATAATTTATTTGTATTGTATTTATAATTTTTTATGTTTTTAATACTGTTTTTAGAAGATTCCATTTCATTGTCATTTGATACTCTCTTTAAAACTTGAATTCCTGGTATTTCTGTAGAAATTGGCTACTGCTATATTCTGAGCTGGATGATTTTATTTATTTATTTTTTGTCTGTTATGTATGCCTCTGTTAATAAGGCAGATAAATAATGTCTCCAACTCTCTTTAAAGCAAATTTTTACAATATTTCTTGTGAACATTTTCACATCATTTTTAAAATCAGAAATGCATTTTCAATCAAGCTGATTGCTGCACCTTTAGCAACTATGGACACTTCCTTTCTCGTTATTGATCCACATATAATGCCAGATTATTTAAACAAAACAATATTTTTATTTCATTATAACATCATCTTATCACTACCAGATTGTTTTTTTTTTCCGTTTCAAATTGACATGACAAAAAAAATCTAAATAATCAATCAATCCCATTTAAAAGCCAGCAGTAAAATGGGAACGATCAAATGACATCACATTTTTTAATAAAAACAGCAGGGCTCTGTAGTTAAATAGTATATGTGGATCCCAAATTGTGACTGGACCAAATTTGATTTAAATGTGTTTCATTTAAATTTTATCATTAAAAAAAAAAAAAAAAAAAAAAAAAAAAAAAAAAAAAAAAAATTTGTTTTTTAACTTTTAAATTTGAAAATGAAAATCAAGCCATTGCACTCAATTGCAACTCTCTTTTTGACGATGGCATTATAGAAATGTGTGGATTCACTGCAGTGCAGCGCTCGTGATGGATGTTGCTTAGCTCCATTAACACTTAGCTTTTTCTTCATTTGCGCCTATACAATTTACAAGGGAACTGTTAAGTGTCAAACTAGTTCTTATATTACCTGTGTATCTGCTAGCTTTGTTTTATATGTTCTTTATTTATTTAAATTTTAATGTTTTTTTTCAGGAATAGTATTGTGTTTTACTGTTTTTTTTCTTTCTCCTGCTCACTTTTGACATTACTCAGATGGAATGAGGAAATGTGCAATACAAAAACAGGCATCTCACCAGTTAAGAACCACAGCATTGGAGAAATCTTTGTTTTTATTTCTAATTCTGACAATTTTATGTCAAATAATGCCTGGTTTTGTCCCATCATTTTTTTTTTTCGAAATCAAAATATATCAGTGTGTGTTCAAATATGTTATGCTGAATGTTAAAATGCCCTGATAGATGGATACCTTCAGTCTGACGGATTTCTGCATTCATACCTTTTATCTACTAAACCGCATCTTGCTTTAAGGGGTTTAGTGACCTCACAGACCCATGGTAAATTAGTATGGAAATAATAGGGAAGCATGGGCATATCTAATTCTCTGAGGCATATGACAGATCAGCCTGTCAAATTACAAATTTGAGATGGTGGGGTGAATCTATCAGCAGCTACAGTATGAGCGCCACACCACACACTGCCAACTTCTCTACATCCGCCCCTACATTCCTCTGTTACCATGGCAAACTCCATCCTAAATCCCAATAGACATACTGTATCATTGACAGATTTCTTTTTTCGGTTTTGTTTAGTCTACTAACAAGTTCATGTTTAGCTTTAGATTTGTTCTGAAAATGCAGGATTAACTTTCCACACCTTAAAATAACGTGGGCTGCATATATTTGCTTCTCTTCCTGTCTGAATTCATTATTATGTGAGCTTACAATGCCTTTGGCAACTGGAATGCTTTTACTGAGAGTTTGAACGCAAGAATGAAGAATTTGACTTTGGTTGAAAATGAGGAGGGTTACGAGTGACTGTCTTTGAGTTTCTGGTCAAGAGAAGAGGTGAAATATCTTCACCTTTCTTTAGTTAAACAGGCCCTTTCAGATCTCTCTAGTTTCTTGCTTAATGCTGTGTTTTCTTTTCTGTTTTCCTTTTGAATAATCACATTAGGATTTGTGTGTTTGTTTGAAAAATGTACAGGATATATTTACAGGGATGTCCCAGGTTCTGTGTCATGTTGTTGAAAATTATTTCAACCAAATGATCTCGCTCTAATTATTTCTTGAGTGACAGTGATTTTGTATTAATTTGTACAATGCAATTTGGACAGAGACTTTTTTTGGTGAAAAGTTCCACATTCGAAAACTCAAATTCGAAGAGCAATGGATTTGTACAGTATGATGTAATTCATACAGAAACGTACAATAAAAATAAAAAAACCTGTTACTTTTAATTTAAAGTGAACAACATAATTTGTACCGAAACTGAGTTTGTAAAGAAAAGTTAGCATGGAGGTCCTCATTCATAAATTCAAAAGTACATAAGTCATATGTTTGTGTGGATGATTCATATGGAAACACGCAAACATACAGAAAAGTAAAGGGATGAATCTCCATCTTTAGGAACTCAATAAATTAATTTGTATGTTGTGATTCATTCAAAAAAACAGTTTTTAGACAAATCATAGCATGAAGGTCCACCTCCGTGAATTTAAATGTCGATGTATTTGGGATTCCTACTAAAAAAAATAAATAAAAAAAAGTATGACGATCCAAACCTAACCCTCAGTGGGTGTAACCAGATTAGACAAAAATGTTGTCTAAAATCGATATGAATTGCAAGAATGTGTTGGTTTTCAAAGTGCACAGCACCTTGCATTGAACCTGGAACAGCTCCTCAATAGAAATAGAAGAATGTTGTAGACTGCGGGTTTGTTTGGTGTATTCTGTGGTGGTTTGTGTACGGGGGTTTTTAAACGGTGGAAAGTGAAGGTGAACAGAGGGAATGTTTGTTTATGATGTTTGGTTAGAAGGGAATCCAGTCAGGTAAGGTTAGGCGTGATTAAACCGCTCTAATGGACTTGAAGAAGTGGTCGCCCGTGGAAAGAAAAAGCAAAGCTTTTTTACCATAATTAGCACTTCAGAGAAGCTTCCCGCTAGCAGCAGCTCATTATGATGTCACGCTGGCACTGCATTGTCATAACAGAGCTAGCGAGGCGCAGCGCTCTAGAAACGCACTAGTCATTTCTGCTGGAAAACTGACTGCAACTTAATTCAAGCGAGCGGCCTCGTCTCCTAGGCCATTGTTTCTCAAAACATGCTTGAGTACACATGCTGAGGTTTAGAAACTTGCAAACGGATATATCCACCCCAGCTCGCCGCTGCTGCAGACCTCTTTATAACAATTAAAAAGTTGCTGACAGAATGTGTAAAAGAATAGGACTGCTAGTCTTCAGCTCACCCACCGCGGTGTCAGGAGTACAAGCGCGCTGTGAAATCACATTACCCGAGTGCTCGGTTAATTACAGATGCTTGAGAAGAGCGCAGTGAATACAAATGTCACTCTGATTGTGGATGTCGAGCTGCCGGGGGCTCGGATCAGATGCCGAGATAGATTGATCGTGTCTCTAATGGCTCACAGCATGTCGAGATGTATTAACATCATCAAGAGGAATCATTTGAGCTTCCTGCGTCAGCGAATGGCTTGATTTACCGAGGCGTCTATATATGTCGTGTTGGTGTACAACAGAAGTTGTATGATTGTACGTGATCGATTGCATCCGATGTCAGGGCTGAGAAATTCATGGAACAGGAAGTTACAGGAAGCAACCTGTGACTAGTTATATTTTGATCAATAACTTCACGAATGTTTTATGCGACCTCACCTGGATAGTAAGAAAGTAGGCCTGTTTTAGGCATGGATCGTGGTGGAGAGAGTTGAATGTGTGCTAGCTGTGATGCATGAAGTGTTTGAAAGGAGTTTGGTAGGTTTAATTTATCTTTTTCTGTGTTCATTTGCATTTTTGATCAGCGTTTGGTGTTAGGCGGCAGCCGGGTATGTTTGTGTGTTCACTTTGATGCGAACAAGTGCAGAAAGGGAACATGCTGCGGCGGTCTAATCTCTTGCTGTTTTCTGTCCCTGTCTCTGCTCGGCTGTCTGTACTAATTACCATTCTTCTCCTCTTAATTAACAGTCATGAAAAAAAAACAAAAAAAAAAAACATGTGGAGCTAGTAACATCTTGCTTAAAAGAATGTTTTAATGGGCGTCACTCTGAAATTCACATTTCTTGAGGTAACAGTCTGCTTAGAAGGCTTTTTATTTATTTATCTTTCCTAAATATGATCTTATACATGTAAATCTTGGGGCAGTCTTTGAACTATTTCAGAAAATACTTCTTAAAAAAAGTACTCCTCGAGGGATTTTTCAAACAAAGTTGAATTCTCAGACAGGAAGTGAAGATGCCTACAATAAATGATATGCCACAATGTTTCTCTGTTACAGACCATTTGATGTAAGGAATGTTTGGCTAGATATTTGCAAAACCCTCTTGTCATATGATATATTAAAAAGTGTGCTATTGGACATATTGAGGAAAGGCCTTGCATTGATATTATTCAGCGCTCAGCCAAATCTACATTTTGTATGCATTTCTTTGAAAGATCTAAAGATCTTCAGCTTTTACTTTTTTTTTTTACTTTATGTTTTGTTTTTGTACCTTTTTATGTTTACATTGTATCTTGCATTGTTCTAAAGGAAAACAATAAAATGTATCCTCCTTGTTCTTATCTCATTGTCATGCTTTGGTCTACATTTAGCAGAGAACATTCATCTTTCACATGCAGAGATTTAGGAGTCAGGTGTCAGGGAGTCATGTCACCATTTATCTTTTTCAGTTGAACAGGATGGAGCAATGGTAGTTCACAAAAAGAAAAAAAGTATTTGGAACAGCATGCATATTAACATGCTACTTTAAGCAGTATATGTAGTAGTATTTACAGAAACATGCACATTTCTGTTTGCATGACATGAACATGATTGTCAGGAACATAGCTACAAATTTTAAAGCCTGTACATTTGACAAAAACAGTAAAAACAGCTATACATGAGGTATAAACAAATTCATCATTGCATGACTTTTTCAGTTGATGATGTTTCATGTCCCCGAAACATGTAGTCACGTTTTTAAGTTTTAAAACCAAAACATATCCTATATTAGTTATCTATTTTATAAATTAGAATAAAATATGAATGAAAATGTCTTAATTAAAGTCCTTATGTCAGTCATTTAACCACTGAATTAAAGACGGAAGTGCACATGCAAAAATGCTAATTGGTTTCTGTGTTTTGGCCTCTCTTCATCCCTCCAGCACTCTGTGCCAAGGTCGCTAATTTCCAAGGGAAAGCAAGAATAAAGCTTACCTTGAATGAAGTGTAGTCTAAGCATCTGCCAAAAGCATCAGTGTAGGCTTAAATGCAAATAAGTTTATTAAAGTCAGATATTTCGTTTCGTTTCAATGAGTAGGCAATTAACTGGCGTCCATTCCTTTTCCCGCAGAAAGATGCCAACACACGTGCTGGTCACTGGTCACGTGACTGTTCTAGACGCGCCATATTTGAATGTGTTCATACAGTATAACGTTATTTATATATTTTCGACTCGTAAAATGGAAAGCACCGACTCGAGGGTGAGCAAAAGGTGATTTATTCTTTAAAACAGGGATAAGTGCAGTAGCCTATCTGACAAGTGTACAATTGTTAGACGAGTAACGTACTATAAGCTTTAGACATAAAGCTGTGTGTTGACTTTAAAGCTGGCTAACGTACGTTATGCCTTTAACAGAAGGACTTGTGAAACACATGCTTTAAGTGAATTGTCAGTTTCTACACGTTGTGCTGAAACATGTAATATGTAATGTAAAGTCACTCAATCAGTTCTAATTGTTTGTGGACGCTTATAACCGTCACATGAGGGATATACTGTACATTTGATTAGAAAAAGTAGAGCAGGAGACAATACTTTTGTCCACTAGGGGGCAGCCTTAAACAAGCTTGAGCCAACATTTCAAAAAATCTAAATCTAGATGAAATAGTGTCTTCACAGTGGGTTGTCGCCCTGGTTGGTCTCAGAAACCCTTAACTATGAGGGGAGATCTTCATCCTCCTCTTCTCAGCTTCAGAGCTCCTCATCAAAGACACCTTTCATCCTTCATCTACACACCTCTGAACTCAGGCATGTCAAGTGCTACCGTTAATCCACCTTGAATGTATGATTCAGGGTCAGGTTGCCATCATGCTTCATGCTGTATATTTTCAGACTTAATTTTGAATTGATTCTTGGTCATATGTGGTTACTTATAGAACACTTCATAGGAGGTGCAGTTGAAGCATTCATCACTTATTTAAATTGTGGGTATTGTGTTACAGAGGCGTAAAATGAAACGCACTTGAAGCACAATTGTGTCATAAATATTTCAGTTTTAACAAAGAAGGCACGGAATAGACACACCGCTTGCTGAAACGCATCTGCAAAGTTTATTGACAGTCATCTTTGACTCAGACAAAACAAAGATTCATAAACTGATCACAGACTTTTAAGAAGAAAAGAAATCTGAACATGGGTTTGAGTCAAAAACTGAATGCCACAATAAGCGGAGACATCTCTCATGACTAATTCACTACTGACCTCATGGACTCTATGAATCAATGATTCAATTAGCACAGCCCTTGAATGAACCCTGGGAAAGAGGAATCATATCTTTTTGATTCAATATAGTTTGGTCCCACTGTTCACCAATGGGTAATGAGTGAACGAAACGCACTGAAAACAACAATTCCTAGGATAAAGAAAAGCAATTCCAATCATTTTTAAAAACATGTATATATATATATATATATATATAATAAGATAAAAAAAGCTTCTGTTTTTATCACCATTGAAAAAATATTCAGATTTTATCAACATTGAAATTATTTAAGGTTGGGGTGATAATTTATGCAATCCCTGATCCCATTTGTTTTTACTTCACAAAACATTAAACTTTTCCTGAAGCAAACAAAATTATTGGCCGTTGCGCGAATATGGCTGTTTTTGTTATATCTAGAGCTTTGATTAAAAATCATTCCAAAACAGGAAAGCTAAATAAGGTAAATAACATTTACCACAGAATCTGCAACACACTTCTGATTCAACACATCGTACTCTACACGCGGTACATAAATAAAGTACATTACAGGGTCGACAACAATCAAAAGTGATCCAACTGTGGTGTAACGGTAAGGACTGTATGTCCTCTGAAGGTCCTTAAAAACAAGGGGGAGTATCAAGAATCAAATAAATAATCCCATTCTATAGTGACTTCATTACAAGCATTTAAATGATCAGTGCACTTATTCAAACAGGATTCATTTCATTTTGTCCAAATATCAACAGAAAGATGATGTCAAAAACTGGTACAATGTTTGCAAAACAAATTACAATCAAATTTTATAAAGTGACAGAAACACAAAGATTGCCCTTAAATTACACCTAAATTGTGCAAAACACATAAAATACAAAACTGGGGTGAAAAAAAAAAAAAACATTAGGGGGAGAATATTGATTCTTTTAAAGTGACAGAAATTAATTTTTTTAAAAGAAGTGCAAAATTAGTTTGATGGAAAAACTGTCAATTTGCTGTTTTTAAAAAGGTTTGTAAAATCTTTCAAAAACAAAAAAATCTTAAAAGAAATCTCTCTAAACTGAAATATTGGGCATTTAGGACATTTTCAGAACCTCAGTTCAGTAAAATTTCACCATAAATAGACACCTCAGAAGAAAATACGCTGCCAATGAAATCATAAAACACCTGATATCAAAGGAGGGAGCGTACATAATCTTTAGTTCATCTTGCTCCCAACAAAAAGCTGGTTATGATTGTTTACTGCGAAGCCCCTGATTGGTGTACTGCTCACAGCTTGTTGGGTACAAGAAAACCAGCACAAATTTCAAGAAATACACTTCCGTATAAACCACAGAGGACTGACAAACTATACAATCATAATTTCGGTCCAATAATTCAAAAAAAGAGGAAAAATAATAATAATAATCATTAAAACAAAGCGCTATAGCAACACCTCAGATACAGCTATGCTAATAGGTTCTTCTAATTAACATAAATTAACATTCAAAAGTGATCACCACTTCAAACAAAAGAGTAAAACTCTTAACAAAATATCCTGCCAAGACTGACGGGACATTTTGTCGACATGGTGTTAGCATTGCCTGAAGGAGAGCTGGCTAATACTAATAGCAGCATGAATTTAAGCGCCAGTCATCACGATTGCTTTACACAAGCTAACTGGCTAGTTATGAACAATATTAGCCCGCAGTCCATTGTAGTTCACTGATATTACTCTTGAGCTGCTTTAACATCCACACGCACACAAACGCACATCCTCTTTTGCCATCAATAGAAAAATGTGATCTGGATTTCTAAAAAAATGTTGATCATGGATTTTGTGGGATATTCAAGTGAAGTTTATAAGGGGATCTAGAACCAAAAATCAAACCTGTCACATTATCTAACCTCACCAATCTCATGAAAACATGGTCTCATCACATTTCAAGATTATAAAGACAATGAAAATCAAGCGCACACAAATGCACAATAAAGCATATTTCCCACACATAATAACGCTTTGCTTTCCATTTTTTTGGTGATTTTTATTATAGATTGTCATAATTGTATCTGTTTAAATTAAAGGTACTATACATATTATAATACAAACAAAAAATACAAATTTGACTATACAGCATTATTATTCTTCAGTGTGCAAACTTTGCGCAACAATGGACATTTTTATTTATTTTTATTTGAATTAAGAGGGAATATTTGCTTAATTGTCGTAAATGCAAATGTTAAATATATCATTGTCTTTAAATCAAAAATGCAAATTCCCATTTGAGGTTTTTGAGGTGAATTTTTTGTGACTTTCATCTATGCATTTCACCTCTACAATATAAAACTTGTATTAACTGTGTAAGGGATGTCGTTTATTTTCCAATGGTCAATGGTACAGCAGCAGGCCTTCCTAAACCTTAACTTTAAATGACCTCGAGAAGGGTGCAGTTGTAAAACTTCACAAAAAAAAAAAAAAAGAGTCTGCTGTCAAATGCTGCTTTTAACATGAATATGGCTTAGAGGGGGGTCAAAAAGAAATTGATCATCTTTCTGACCCCACTTTTTTCTTTCTGTATGCCAGCAGGAACATTGAGCCAGCCTGTTTCCCAAACATATTCCATTTTAATCAATTTGCTATTTCATCAGTGGCCTGTGCTCGCTATTATCCCCATAAACACCATTTTTTGGCCTTCAGAAACCGCTGGCGGTGGGAGGCTGGGAGAAATATGGATTAACTGGGCAAATCAAATATCCTCTCACCACAAATGACTCTTTCATTGGTTAATGCCTCAAGGCTGTTTTCCTTCTTCCTAGATTTTGCTCTCCATGGCAACATTGCAATTGCAGAAAACCAAGAGTGTGCGTGTTTTAGTCGAGAACAAGTTCACAGTAAATCAAGGTTTGATTAGGCCAACATGTTTTAGGGTCATGAGATGAGGTGCTCTACTTCTCTGTGGCGATCACATTTCCCGGCATTGTTAGATCAATTGAGATATCCGATATTAATGTTCCTTAAATGAGCTGTTATATAACTGGGTATATGTGTATCTGCCACATTAACTCATTGGTTAATCATTCATGTGTATTATTTTAACAAATGATATCTCTTTAATACTACCACAATGTCCTGCTTGTTGAACGCACGCAAAAGCATAATTATAGCGGATCATTAGCTGACTTCACCTGCTACCTACCAAAGCTTCATATTACATTACGAAACACATGATCAAATAGTCATCAATGCACAAAGACCTCCAGATCAACTCACTTTATAGCATGTAGTACGGGCAAGCTGTCGGTTACACAACTAGCATGAAATGGTGAGGTATGAAAAGCACTGTACCTTAATATCAGTCTTTCTGCCTCTGTCTCAGCCCAGCACAGACAAAAATTGTGAAACACTGAGACATTTTAGTATGAATTTCAATGGTGAAAGTGCCTTAGCTGGTCTGACTAGACAGGACAGCAGAAGGAAAAAATAACAGACTGTAACACCCCCTATTGAATATGATTCCAGCTTTAAAGGATACGCAGCTATGCTATGAATGAGAGTCTATTATGGCTCACGCAGAAGGTAGAAGTGCAACCTTGAATATCTCCTGCGTCACCTGAAATGTCCTGAATTTGATGAGAGACTGTCTGAGAGACGTCAGTTGAAAAGCCAGATGCTTCTAAAAAAGCAGCAACATCACTGGTTACCATAGCAACAGAGACTTGAGCATGAAATACAAAAGACCTTTGTGAACGGATGCCTGAGCCTTGAAGGTTCAAGGGTTCAAAAGTCATCGCCATGGGAAAGGAGACCCATGCAGTGCCAGAGGGAGTCCCTGAACTGTGACACCAACCCTCTCTTGAAACAGAGATCTATTAGAGATCCTTAATGGCCCTTATGAGACTTGGGTTTGGGGGGGGGTGAGGGGGCCCCCTAAGTGCTCCGGTAGGTTTTTATAATGTCTTTGATAGCTCTCCTACAGATGGGACAGCTAGCGTTGGCCATTTTCTTGAGGCGGAGACCGCAGGTGTAGCAGAGACACATGTGTCCGCAGGCGTAGATGACCGTGTCCACTGTGTTTTCGTAGCAGATAGAACACTCGTCCTGCCATGAGCCTGAGGCAGATGGGAAAGTGGGAGATTTGGGGAGACTGACGGGCGAGTTGGGTGTTGTTCCTGTGACAGGGAAAAAAAAAAAAAAAAACTGATTACCATTCAGTCTTTTATAATTGGAGCAGTTATGAATAACAATATGTCTGAACATACAGACCTTCAGTGGAGCTGCAGAAGGCAGCAGAACAGCCACGCTCATTGAAACTGGGTTCCGGGCTTCCACCACACAGGCCTGAGGGTGAGAGGGGTGAGGCAGAGGGCGAGCCAGGGCTGGATGGGTCACGAGCATCACCCAAGAAAGTGGAGCCTGAAAATGTACATAGTATATAAACAGGTGAGATTTTTTTTTTTTTTTTTTTTAAATGTATGGTTTAGTGCGAAACGTAACCTAACTGTGTAATTGGTTAACATGGTCAAATTGACTATGATTGTAATGGCACAAACATTTCAATGAAACTCAGTACTTTAAAACATGGCTTCCAATCTGTAGACCTTTGCTTAATCTCAGATATTGTGTAAAGTAAATCATTGCTTTAAAAATGATTATGTAATATAGATTAGATGGTCAGTGAACATTAAGAATAATATTCAAAAAACCCATGAAGCTGTTATTGCAACTCTTCACAGAACTACATAGAACATAATGCATAATGGCACAGGTGCTCCATTTGTGAATGTTATGGGGGTGTTTGTTTCACTAATCTCAGTACATTATTCTGGCTGCAGAAGCTTAGGATGGAATCTGAATCTGACACCTATAAAGACCATGATGGCCTGAGACTGCAACCAATTGGGTAAGCCACCTTGTATTACCCAGCATTTTAACAGCAGACATAATCTAAAAAGTTTGAATAAATTAGAAAAGCAATTCTCTTAGTGAGAGATCACCATTAGGAACACTTACTGACTTATTAACTGAACTGCCAATAAATTCAGCCTACTGATTGGTTCCTCATATAGTAACAAAAATACATTCTTCAAAATGAAACATACAGTTTTGAACTAAATAGTACTTTAATATAAGTAAAAAATATTGATACCTTTTTTTGTTACAATACATGATTAAATATGGTGTATATGATCAATAATTGGAGGGGTGGGGTCTGTTCAAGTTTAATAGAATTGTTAATGGAATAATTAGGGAAGTCATTAATTGGAATTTCAATCTGTGCTGGACTCAACCTTCCAACCTTAACAAGGGCCATGGTAAGATTTCTGGGCCTTTTTATGTAGCCTGTAGAGCTGAGACTGAATTAAATTGAGCTGACCTCATTTCCAGTTTACTGGAACTTCTGATATGTCTGCGTGAATGAGAGGGAGAATTGGCTGAACCGAAACTAACCTGAAACCCTCTATTGAACCTAAAACCCATAAATACATGATCCTCTGAGGTCTATATGTGTGCAGTGTGCGGTTACTGTAGAGGAGGTTCCCCAAGGTCTTGTTCTAGGTCCGTCAGTGGTTTGATTTACACGTGTGTTTTCTTTGCTCACATGTTTGCATACAGTATGTTAGTCCTACAGTGTGATCCTTTATTAAGATGGAGACAGGGTGAGGGGTCATATATGGGGTGGGGTCCATTGAGCGCGATCCTTTGTGAGTCTGACATGCCACTCCACCTTCCTGTCATTCCACACATAGACATATCATAAATCCCCTTCTGTAGGCCTCAGCAACTGGCCCTGGATCACAAGGGCCAGGCCTCTTCAAGAGCATCTCTACTAGATTAACAGGGACACATGAACAGCTGAGTCTCTCTAACCTCAACCCGTAGAGGGAGAGACTTCAAAAACCTAGAGAAAGTCAGACCTCCTCAAAGCCTTTTGTCATGCATAAAATGAGCACTATGTGCAAACATGGCAGAAAGGCTTTTCTGTATTTTGAATACCAAAAGGGTACATTGTTCAGCTGTCAAGTAATTCTGTTTATGCTTAAGTAAAGTGGTGAGCTGCATGTCTCCACATATGTCCTATATTAGGGATTTAAATTATTGGTGGCTACTAGGAGTAGTGCACTGCGATCAGTGTATGACCGATTTGGTACAGAAAGCCGAATAGTACGTATAGTAAGTAAATGTCACACTGATTAATTTTCAAACATATATACTAATTGAACATTGACACTGATTTCAAAACTAGTATATTTCATATGCACAAATTTAGTCTTTGGGTTTTGTCATGGGTTACATTCCTGTTAGCATGCATTCAGAAATGAGTTACTGTAGTGTAGCTAGCAGACACCTGCAATACATTGCAGATAAACTGGACTGAAGAGAGTCTGAATTGTGTCTGTTACAGTACATGCATGTGTTTGTGCATTTCATTTATTACAACTAGATTTAATTAATGTGGTTGCAGGGAAATAAAATCTAACTGACATACCAACAATCAATAAATTGTGATTCAGTCTTCTTCCTTGGATTTATTTCCATTCTGAATTGTAACTGGCGGCTATCTTAATTACACAGCTCTCTAGAAAACTTCATTTTTCCAGATCAATTGTGGAATCAATCATGGATTCTCCTGATCAGTCTTTTTTTGCAAGTTATTTTGTGAATCAAAATGGTAATCTACTTACAAAATAGTAATAATATATTGATTACCATTGTTATATTAATTATCATCATTTACCTAGAACCAAAACCTAAATCCTAAGCTTACGTAAAACTTGCAAGCTCTGGTATTTCTTCAGGTTTCCTCATTTTTCATGTCTTCATATTATATTCCCTCTCCCCGTTACTGTTGAATGAGCTCAAAGAGACCATTTTCTAACAAGTAAATTGTTATTACAATGACATTTTGAATCTTGAAAGAACAAAAACATTATGCTAAGAGGGGAAATAGGAATGAGAAATAGAGAGAAGAGATGTAAACGAGAGAAATGCTCTCAAATGAATGTTCTCAAATGAAGTGTGAATCGCCCACTCTCCTCTTCACTTTCTCATTTCCTTTCCTTCAGTGCATGCTAATGAGATGGGGTGAGTGCGTAGGTGGAGGGAGGGGAATGTACTTCCAGTGACACAGACATCTTGGAGAGTGCATACAAAGTTAACAGAGGTCAGAGACCACCCACACAAACTCCTGTTATACTTCCTGTTTTTAGCGGTGTATGTTTTTGTGTGCACGTACGTATTCAAACATTATTGGGAGCGCGTCAGCTGCAGGTGCGTGGGTGAGACCTGGAGCACTGTCTGGTATTCTGAAAGGTTACTGGAGTCTGCTTGTATTTTTGGTGTCAACAAAATTGAAGTGATTAAAATCAAATTAAGTTTTGCAATGAATCTTGTTGATACCAACAAAAGCCACAGCATAGGTTTTGTAAAGTTCTTAGGGGTTATATCTTTTTCTTCTCCTCTAATGAAGAAAATGCATTTTAGAGGGCCTAAGCATGTTTCAAAACTCTGCACAACTTTGCACAAATATCAGAAGTGGCAAAAAAGTGGATTTCAGAAAGAGGAAGCTGTTGCAATTCTGGAATACAATGTCCAATCAGTCCTAAACTTTACAGGTTTGATAAGAGTTCTGGCCAGACGACATGCACATGCCAATATTCAGTTACAGTAATAGTGCTACAGTACCTGCTGACAACAGGAAATGGCATGTTTTACAATGCACTCCCTGCAACATATTAATATATGCCATTGAGTTCCAAACATACTAAACCATACTAGAAACATATGGCTAAGTGTTAAAGCATCCTACTATAAAACCAGAAGTTGTTGTAACTGGTTTTGTCATAAATTGTTTTTTTAATGTAAATTTTCTGCTAACATTTAAGTGCTGTTGAGCGGATTTTATAATTTCAATGTCTTTTATAATTTTAGTAACAACTAGTCCTGATGTCTGTACTAGAAAACTCAGTGTCCAATCTGGTCCAAAGTCAGTTCTGGCCTAAAAACATCTGAAGGCCAATAATCAGTTACTGTACTGTAACGCCACCTTCTGGCAGCAGGAAGTGTGGAACATGTAAATGACTGACACATTCCTCCATTATTTACACATGTTCAACACTTAAACAAGTTGAATGCACCATAGTTCTAGTGCATCCAAATTCCTAGAGAGAGTCTCTTGTTGGTACTCTATTGCACTACTGGGCCTTCGTGACATCTATCAGATGACGATCAGATTTTAAATGTGAACTGTTCCATGTTTTGAACTAAATGTCTGGTACGAAAACACATCTGGATAATGTAACACAGAACTACAGATTTGGCATGCTTACCTAGAATCCTTAGCTGCGTGACAGCACCATGCAGTCCAAAGAACATCCAGAGTGGTCGTGAGTTGTCCACACACACCTGCATCCCCACATTGTTGCCATTATGACTCAGAATGACTTCTCCTTCCTGTGTGACCAGGAAACCCAGGATATCGCCACTCTGCAAAGCAGTGGGCACCCTGCACACCGCCCAGAATTCCTTACGGTCCACCAGCGCCTCAGGATTGTAAGGGAGGTCGCTGGGGCGAAGCACTGCTGGATCACATGACGTCACGCCATATGAGAGAGACCCAGATCGAGCAGGGCTGGACTTAATGACTTTGATGAAGATGGTTTCGCCAATTCGCAGCGGGCGATCTGTGAAGACCAGCGTGCGTTCTTCGCGGTTGTGTTCGGATCGGGCAACGGTCTGTTCGTTAAGGGTTTTGATGTGGGCACCTCGGAGCTGGTGGAAACGTAGGTCACATTCCAAGGTGTGAGGAAGCAGTGATGACTGCTGGGAGTTCATGGAATTTTGAGGAATTGGACAGGCGACAGAGGCGGGTGGGAGCCGAAGTCTGGCATCATCTTGTTGCAGGTTAAGATCGCAAAGACTGACGGACAGACGGGAGGTGTCTGCTTCACGTCGTAATGAGGTGGATCCACGCACTGTGGTGAAGGATCGGGGGCGAAGAAGGTCTGGAGGGACGACTTCACTGTCTGTGGGACAGAAGTGGGATACGTCGTTAGCTATCAGTTGTCACATTAGCATTTTGTACTAGACCACTGGTCTCAGACTCAATTTCTGAAAGGCCACAGCTCTGCACAGTTTAGCTCCAACCCTAATCAAACACACCTTATCCAGCTAATCAAGGTCTTCAGGATCACCTCCAAGCTGGGTGGAGCTAAACTGTGCAAAGCTGTGGCCTTCCTGGAATTGAGTTTGAGACCAATGTATTACACATTATGATTTTACTGAATGGTTGATCCTAGACAATCAACAACTACTGGGTGGTTAATCAGCCCTACAGATTTAAATGTCACTAATTAATGCCACCCTAATGGTCCCTGGCTCAACTGTTTTAGAGGGTTCCCTGTTGATTAAACTAGCATATGCAGATTATGTATGTTTTGAAGCATGGCAGCTAGTTTGAGCTGTTTTAAGGTGGTCCTTAGCTGGTTTAATTAAGCTGGTAATATGCTAGTTTATTCAACAGGGAACCCTCTAAAACAGTTGAGCCAGGACCCATTAGGGTGGCATAATTAGTGATAGGTTGGTTGGTTTTCGTGGTAAAAAGACCAACCTAGGAGACCGACTAAACATCAGCTTGACCAGGCTATGAGAAAAGTTAGATCACTATGATGGTTTGCTCTTTTTTTCAGAAGCATAGAGATACACAGAGAAGTCTTTTTGACAGCTAACACAAACATACATGCACACATCTCTGCCTGTACAATGCGCATACAAAAAATAACATACATAGCATACATGTTACGCACTACTATTTTACATAAGAGCTAAACTTGTTTCCAAAATGGCTGCCAGAGAGTGTCTCTTTACCATTTATACCAGATACTCATTGGCTGCAATGAATAGAACTTTATAGTAATGTAATAGTAGGCTAGCATAGTACTATTAGCACAACATACCCACTGCTCCTCGCCCGTCTGCCAAAAATAGTGCAAAATATGAATGAAATGCTGCGCCAGCGAAGTGCTTTGCGTACACTAAATTTAATTCCCCACTCCTAGTAGCCTAAAATAGCTTATTACAGTAGTTTAGAGGTAGGCTAGCTTAGTTTATCACAGCTCAGCACTCAAACAAGCTGAAGACTGTCATTCCCCCTTTTGTAACTGATAGCCCCACTGGAGTGTGCCCTGTATTTAGACCTCATCTGTGCATTCGAAGACAGTCAGACCCCAGACAAAAATATTAGCGCTAAAAGTAGCATGCCGCTGCTAATTAGCTTGTTAAAATTAGCCTTTCCTCCTAAGAGCCACACCTATATGGTTATATACACCTATTTCTTTCTAAAGTGAAAACATTATTTAACCATGGATTTTGCATGCTATATTTAACCTATACAACTGCATCAAAAACATACATGTATGAAATGAAGTTTGGAGATTGGATGGATTTAAATATTTTAACCTATCGACCCTGTGCGATATTTGTTTACAAAGTTTAGCGTGAATAAATGACTATAAGGCGCTTCGCATTAGCATCCTCACCGCAGTGCTGGTTTGAAAGAGAGAAAGAGATGGTTACACACAGAAGGAAATGACCAGAAGATGGTCAAGGAGGTCAAGAAGTGTGATAGATGGAGATAAAAGGAAAGTGAGAGGATTTACCTCCAGAGGGCCTCTCTTTCTCTTCCTGTGTCTGTCTCTATATATCGACAATGACCCACAGAGACTGTTGTCTGAGCTCTCGTCTCAGATAAACCCTCTTAGACCCATTACAGTATGTGTGAGTGGCTTAGCAAACAACAGTGAAAGAGAAAAAGCAGTTCTCTAACCCTCTATATTTAGTTCTATAAGGACTTAACTCATTCAATCAGGAGGAAGGACGCAATATGGTTTGCTTAGAGATTAATCCCTAAAATACAAGGCGAACAGGTCAGAAATTGACTTATTCCCTAATAATAAGACAAACAGAATGAAGCAATATCTGTGACACAACTGTTTTTCTTCCTATCCTTCAGAAAAAGAGTCAACAAAAGATTATAATTACATGCATCACTGAAGCATTGAAATACTTGCATAGTACAGCTAGGTTAAGTAAATTAAAAAAAAGGTTAAGTGAAATATGAATTTTTGATGTGTAATAAGGCTGCTAAAACTCTCTTAACCATATTTGTGTGAGGTCTTGAGCAACTCTGAGCTTGAATGCATATATATGTATCACAGCAGATACTGTATAAATATCCATTGGTAATGCTTTGCAAAAGATTATGCTTTATATAATTAATTACGTGCACTCTTTTTCAGTGTTTATTAATTGAGGTAATTATCTAATATAACTAAATATGAAATTTTGAGATGTTAAAAATGAATTTGTATACATAAAAATTAATATATAAATATATACTCTAAAATTATCCCTTAGCTGTTAGATTAATGCTAACACAAAGGTTCTTTTTGTAAAGTGTTGCCTCTTCATTTTCTGCACCTCCTGCTTGTGATCGCATGGATATATGGATATATATACATATATATATATATATAATGGATATATAGTTTGGATATTTGGATATATACATCTTCTGTTTGTCAGTACGCTTACTTATGACTTTCAGATCTAGCTACAGTATGATAAATGAATCTAAGTACATCTTAGTCTTTGAATTGCATACAAAAAAACCCGGCTGCTGCATGAGGTGCTCTGAACTGCAAATCTGTGTCGCAATATAAGGACTTCATTTCTCCTTATTGATCCATTAAAAATGTTTCTAAGAGCTTCAAAGTGTCTTGTGTGGTAGTCTGTGCTAATTAGCGAAATATTAAACACTCCTAAGGAGAGCGTGGGGATGGCCCAAGGGCACTAACTTAACACAACTACAAAATTAAAAGCGAGATGGAGATAAATTTAAACCTGTTACAGTCATTTATGGGCAAGAAGGAAAAATAAAAAAAAGTCACAGGAGATAGCGAAGACATAATAGGAGTAACATTATATTCCTCACAAAAATTCTAGCTGCAAATTTCAAAACAAAAATCTTTATAGTGGCCTCTTTATTTAAAAATAATAATTCACCCAATACCTAAAATGATTTACTTTTCTTTATGGTGATCCAAACTGACTTCCTTTCTTCAAAAGAGATACGATTTGAAGAATGTTCACACTGCTATTTTATTATTTAACAAAAGAACTGGATCAGGTGCCGTCAAGTTCCTCGCCTTCAGCCATAGCTTTCAATGTTTCAGTGTTTTGTTCATCCCGCATATTCAAACTGGGTTGGTGTTGACGACTGCCTTTTTTTTTTTTTTTTTTTTTCAATCCACACCCAGCTTATCCATTGTTTATCCATTATTAATGCCCAGCTTTAAAGTGGTTCCCAATCCTGGTCCTGGAGTAAAAACACACCCCATTCAACTGATCAGCTTGTTTGTACTGACTTAAAGATCTGAAATTGCTGTATTGGATGACAGGGACTTCCAAAATGTCAACTGTTGAGATCCAGGACCAGCTTGGACATTGATCAAAACATCCTTCATGAGGGCGAGTAAATGATGACAGCATTTCTCGTTTTGGATGAACTGACACAGTTAAAGCAGACACACACACAGCTGAACCCACCCAGTTGGACTGGGCAGAGAAGCAGGTAATGACATCACCACAGGACGTCTGGCTGGAGTGTGTCTCTTAGATCAGGCTCATTAGAGTAAAGCCATGCTGTAAATAGGATTAATCCAGGCTTCAATGTCCCACACTGCCCTAGACCTGGAGGCACTGACGCAAGCCTAGAATCTAGTTTGAACAGACATGATGCTTCTCTCTGGATAAATCACATTACAGAAAAAAGGAAGTGGACAGGGAAATGAATGTTTGACAAGGGATGAGATAGAAAAACGTGCGCAAGACATTTACTGGATGCTTTTGGATGGATGTTATCTATCTATTCCTATGCTGTCCATCGCTGTCTCTCTCTCTCTCTCGTTAACTCATCATTCTCCTATATTCTTTTTTTCCATAGCCACTCTCAATCTTAATAGGATCATACTACAGCAGGGTCTGGATTCTGTCTGATAACAGTGGAAATAACACTTCAGACGTGTAAAATAGACCCTTTCACACAGAAGTGCATTGATGCGATCAGTTCTACTGTGACAACGCCTACATTTACACAGTCATTGTTTGGCATGGATAATCATGTTTACTAAAATATGTGACTTGAATTGTTACACTCATACAATAGCTACTGTAGTTGTTTGAATACTTTCTGGATGAATAAATCAAGTCACACCCTTTTCAGTTCTCTTGAATGTCATCGGACAGGGTTTTTATAGTTTCGGTTTTATTTTCAATTTGTCTGTTTAGATTCATTTAAAAATGGCTATAGAAAAGGTGTTTTAGTCAACCTGGTCTCATGGCGTAAACATATCTTGATGCACTTTTAGCGAGACGTGCCAAAAAGTACACATCACTGCCGTTTGCAAAAGAAATGAACACTGGAGGCAGTACAATATTAAACAACTTTGATATTCTGGGAGATTTAAAAAAATGATGCTTTTGAACGTTGGCATCACAATCCAGCTTCATATCTATAGATTGTTTTATAGATTGTAGGTTAGTTTGCTAACTTATGGAGTACAGAGATGTACTTGAGAGGGACTTGGAGCTCTGTGTATAGACATGATAGAGCAGCCCATAAAAAAGAAGGTCTGAACTGCAGCAATACATACTTATATCAACGTAATAAAATTGTGCCAGGGAACCTGTGTTTACGCACCACTCAGTGGATATTTCTGCAGTAATGTACGTAAAAAAAAGAGGAACATATTTTTATAAGGTTTTAGTAGATTACGTTTTTGATTAATGTTTGTTTTCATATTTAGTTCAGTTAGCACAAATGTTTTGATTTAGTTTTTTTAATCAGACAATAAGTATGATATAACAGCAGCTTGCAGAAACATAACACAATCTATAAGAAGCTAAGTTAGATAAGCCTAGTGGTCCATGCTGTTTTTATAAGGCTAAGACACAAATTGTCTTTGTCGGTTATGACGGGACGTCTGATAAAACGGACTTAAATCTGTCTGCTTTGACCATTCATCAACAGACTCTTCAAAAAAGGCGTTAGAACGCCTGAAGGTTTGCTTAGGGTTTCTGTTTTATATTCTCCATTTGGTGCTAATTACTAAATGGACTCGCTGGGCCACTCTGAGGGAGCACGGACATTAACTGCACGCTTGGTGTGGAAAACTTAAAGTAAAGTAGATGGGAAAAACCAAGGGAGGGGCAAAGACAAGAGAGCGTTCGTGCCAAGATATCTGTGACCGGTGGCAGCTGCTGCCCCTCTAATTACCCTGCACCTGCTTCACTGCCAATCCTCACATTTCCTTTGTCTTATTGGCAGCTTTCGCACAACCCCCGGCTACTCGGCAATGTGACTGGCTGAGACCAGATTCTAATCTCTTTGAAAGTATAAATCTCTATAAGAAAGAAGACTTGCACATCAATGCCTCACTGTAGTGATGGGACGCAGCTGCGCTGACCAAAAGCAAACACCCATTTTGATTGTCGTTTTTTTTTTTTTTAGCACCAGGCTCCAGCACCTGTTGGTTTAAACACAAAAGGCAGTGGAAAATAAGCAGATGAGGTTTCTGATAAACAAAAGCGGACCTTGGTTCAGTCAGAAAGAGCCTGGATGGGAATGAAATGCCCAAAAATGGAAGTGCACGTTCTTCGGTTTTGTTTTACTTTGAGGCACTGTACAAGGTTGTTCTTTTTGATTTTTCATTTCCCCTTTTTGCTGTTTTATCTACTACTATACGCGTCTCTTTTTGCCTATATCATTTCCCCATTTAATGAAAGGAATGTTTTAGTTCTGTCTTACAAAGCTTGTGATTGAAACCCAGTTTGTAAGATGTTCAATGTGAACAAATAACAGGGAAATTAGCGTGGGGTCTGCAGGGCAGTGTGATGCTGATGAATATGGTGCATGTAAGTGTGTGTTTGAGGGAAACAGTAGGGGGAGACAGGAGAGGTTTCAGTAAGCCTGTTGGCTATATGCCATGCTTGGCTGTTGGGTCTCTTTGTTTGAAATAATGGCCACACAGGCAACACGTGGACCCATTGACAAATGATCTCTGGGTCACAAACCTCCTTCCCTGAGGTCATTTCTCACTTTCTCTCTTTGAAACACACACGTACACAGCCAAGTACACTCAAAAGACCCTCTTTGTGGATCATGTCCAAATTTTAGTCAGACCAACCATGCCTCATGTCACAGATGAAGTGAACACGGAATCCAAAATTGAGCTATTTTATAGTGCACAATTCATTGGAAGCTTATTTTGCTACATACACAATCCTGTTTTTGGACTACTAACTACTAAACCATGCTAAACTACTATCTTCCATGCTGTTATGTTCAGTTACTTGTTTTTTTCAGTTACAAGCTTTTTTCATTTGTACCACCCATTTAATTTAACCCAGCAGATTGGAGACATACCGAAATTTTGCGCTGTGACTCTGACCCAGGAAACACGAGAAGGTCTGTGTAGTCCTAAATATGTGGATGTTTATCTAGCAGTCTATAAACTGATGTTTGCCCATAACTCCCTCAAAGAGGCCCTGAAGAGCTCTGCCTATATATAAGACAGCCACACCTTATCTCAGCAGCACTGTCCATGTTTGGATGTCCAGAAGCCTTGGCATGAGCAAAATGAAGGAAAAGGGGAGTTCTAAGTTTGGAGAAGGGATACAAGGACACTTAACAGCAGGAAAAGGAAGGTGTTCTGTTTTGGGACAGGTCACGCTACACTTTCCCGCCACCTTGAGCACTCTTCCCAGAACTTCCTGTGATGGTTCGAGCTCTTAAAAACAGAATCTGACCTCTTGACAAGCGTTTCTTCACATATTTTTCCCCCTTCTTTGAACTCAAAACATGAAATACTGTCAAATAGCCAAATGGTACAACATCTGTTGTTCTAATTTCTTTAATTTGTTCCACCCCAAAGCAGTTGGCCAGCTAAACAAATGCAATTACTACTGTTAATACCCATTATGTGAGCTAGTACAGAAACAACCCATCAGTCTCACTAATTCACTCTTTCTGGCTGAATTGGTTAAATAGTCCATATTTAAGATATTATTTTTGGAGGATTATGCTTTCAGCGGGGGACTTTCAGTTAGGTTTATTAGCCTGGAATGGCCCACCATAGCCAAGTCAAACTTGCACGTCAATCAAATAAATCAAGAAAATCTGTATGATCTGCGTATTTCTTAACAAATATTATAGAAGTGGTCCATGAGTATTGCTTTCATTCTTTTTATGATATTGAACACTGAGCCTATTTGATATGAGAAAACAGAAGATATGCTGTGATAGTAAAGTTACACCGATACTAAACCCAGTGAAAAAACCCCAGAAGAAACCCCAGCTTATCTATGTTCTACCCCTAAATAATAAATGAAATAAAGCGCAGCCTTCTAATTTTTCTGATTTCAACATTAATCAAAACTTACGAACACAATGTATACACACCTATTTGTAAACCTAAATAGAAATCCATTCATAGAATTCCGTTGAGACTGTAATTCAATTTTCTTGTAGCCAAATTGCATTTAGCACCACAAGGGTCCAGTTGTACTTTACCCCTCGAGAATCCAGACGCTATGCTCTTGCTACATAGTCCAGATGTTTGACAAGCTATTTGAAATCCCATTAGGAGCTGGTCTGGATGTGCATAGAGTGTTTTCTTTCACTACATTATCTGGACACTGTAAGCACAAAGGCTTTAAGTTAAACTATAGAGACATGAAATGTACCATGACACCCCCCAAAAAATGAGCCATTAAGTCTATCTGTTTGAGTCATGAGATAAAGATGGCTGAGACACAATCTGTGTCTGTAAAATATTCATTGTATATACTCAGTACCAGATTTAGTCTGCTGTGGGCTCTTCTGACTCTGGGCTCTAGTCTTGTTAGTCACATCTATGTAATACTCAACTAAGCCAAACATACTTTGTGCTAGCCCACCACCATCCATCAGGATTTCCAGTTCATGCAGTATAGTATAATAAACCCACACATTGGAGGTTATATACTATAATCAATGGCGACCATCTTGCAAAATAAACAAAGATAACTATGTCAGCAACTGCTTCTGCCAGCTGAATCTCAACAAGGATGCAAATTCTGGGAAACCATGCAATTATATGATATATTTTTTTGTACACTGGTACTGCCCAATAAGTTGGTCCACCGGCTTTTGCTGCATTTAGCATGGCCAGTGTTTCAGAAAAGGGTTACTGAGGACTGGGTTATTTATTAAACAACATTCCAGCTTCACTGCATTTCCAAATGCCTCAAGGGACGATTTCATTTCAACAATATATTCTAGAACCCTGAAAACTACACCACGCTAGCAAGGTTCAAGGTCCAGCCAGACTAATCGCATACTAGAAAGAAGCCCGTAGGATCGTGGTGGTATCACCTTCTAGCTGCAGGAGCGATAAAGAGGGTTGAGGAGCGGATAATACAGGAGAAAGGGAAGTTGGACAGACAGGAGATCACAGTGAGTGAATGGTTGCCTCTAAGGAAGGAATGAGTATTTACGTGCAGGAGGCTGATTTACTGCTCATGGCTATATTTTTCCCTGTCAGAGTTTTATTAGTGATGGAGAGAATTTTAACACCATTCAGAAGCCAGGAGACAGTGTGTCAGTGTCACTGCTTATTTTAAAATGACTGCTAAAGCCTTCTGTTAAGGGTTGGAACCTGTAATTTCTGCACTTCTAGTGTCACAAAATGGAATTGCAACACATTTTAAACACGTTTCCCTAGGCCCCCTGTCATTGCTGGTTACACAAATAACCTCCCTGCATGCGATGGCCACACTACAAGTATACCAGGCCAAAGCATTAAAACATCTGCACGAGAGTGGATCTGACTAAGGGGTGATGCAGGAACTCCGTGCGGTGAACGACTTTGGGCGACGAAGGTTGCCGCACGTGCTCTTGGCCAGGTGATGTCCACGGTAGTGGCTCAGGAGCGCCACCTGTGGCTGAACCTGGCACAGATGCCTGACGGCGACAAAGTTCGCTTTCTTGACACTCCCAGTGTCTTGATCTCCCAGGCCGGCCTCTTCCTCCCAGTTAATCATTGCGCTATCAATCACGCGCTCTTGGCTGTTTATGAGTTATGGTGGATTAATTAAATGTCAACTTGAAGACTATCCTGAAATGGATCTCTGGCAGCCGTGGCATCAACTTCAAGCCAGTGTACGTTTCAGCACAGTGCATTCTCATAAAACACCAGCGTAATAGGCATGTTATGCTGGTACCTGAAATGATCTCAATCATTAGTGAAAGCTGTGCCGTTAGTGTGGGTGTGTGCGTTTGTTATTGTGTACAGTGTAATCATTTGTACATGTGTGTGTGTGTGTGTTTCAAACTCACAGGTGCATGAGAAAATTTCATCGTGTATTTAAGCCCCAGGCACTCAAAACACAGTTTCACAAGATAAGAACGGCTAGAATTACAAAAGAACAATTTATGGCATCTGTACAAGCGGGCCATAGAACGTTCAAATTCATCTTCAAATCTCATTCTGTTAATGGCTTACAAATGGTTCCACCAATTCAGACCAGTTTTTCCATGCCCAGTCAAAGCTGTATTTATCTAGCACATGAATTGAGAAAAACAGAAAAGCATTTCTTTAAGATTAACATGCATTCACAACCTGTTTTTCTTCTCTAATGTGACATTTCTGAGTGATTCAGTGAGAAAAATGTAGGTCGAGACTTTTCCATTGGGATTTTCATCCTTCGAGAAAAGTGGGCGTTCTAGACCCGGTTTTGCGTTTGCCTTGGATTGTCTAGGCCTACCCCTTTTGAAACACTGCTTGGAGCCACTTTTAACTGGGACGTGGTGACTGAAGGTCAAGTTCTCCGTCAAGAGCATCGCAATAGATCTCAATGCTAATGCTTTTTTCTTATTTGTCAACTTATTGCAATTTGTTCATGAATTAATTACATTAACATCAGCCAAAAGCAACCTAAAACAAGGACTAAATCTTTATTTATTCGTTCAGTCAGTCAACCATTCATTTAGGAATGGTTTACAACAAGACCAAGACTGTGTATTAATAAAGTAAATACTATATAGGGTCATCTCTTGATTCCTCAGGCTTTGCGTACTGTCGCTAACAAGTTCTTCCTTCCCACGTCCTGTAAATAAAGGCATTTCATGTCAGCCCACAGGAAACTGAGACTTAAATGTGATTGTTTCAGTCCTGGCATCAGCACTCCAGGAGCAACGTTTGATGGAAATACAGGAAGAGCTCTTTTGATCTTTCTCTGCAGGCTCTATGCACACTTACAAACCCTTCTGGGAAAAGAAAATCTGACGTACTGCTGGGAGGTGAAGAGAGCAAATACACACATACGCGCACATGTTTCAAATGACAGATGACTAGTTTGCTTTTTAATGTTTGTTCATTGTTTATGTTGCAAAAACTGTGCTGAGAAGTTTATAGTGCACTTTCTGAGCTCACGCTTACTGCTTATGTACACAGAGTGAATACTGCTATGATAGGCGGCGAAATACCGTTATTACAGTATGTGCGGTGTAAAACAGGTCTCTCACACACAACTGTTGGTTTCTGCATGGCAGTAAACCATCGAAGAACATGGGTTCAGTAGTGCATGTCAACGCTGTGCTTCGTGAAGCAAAGGTACAGATAAAGTTACTCGCACACGTAACAAAACACATCCCGCACAGTGGACAGATAGCAGACAGAGAGGCTGCCGTCAATTGCCACAGAGCTCAATTAGGATAAATGGAGCTATCTCTGGTGTATGTGACCTGGTTCTATAATTAACCCTGGGGGATGACAGCATTAAAGCCTGCTGCATGTATGCGTGTGAGATGTGAATGTCTCGCCTCTTACTGCCAAACCCCCCTTCCATGCACAAACACTCGTACACTCGGCGGTACATCAAAGCGTGGCGTATGGTATGTTCTGCTCATGACAATGTTGACTGTGATTATATACAGCGATACATCTAGACCACTGCCTTCAAGTTTAAGCGCTCTGATTTACTGTGTGTTTGGAGCAAGAGCTATTCCTGATCATACGCTTACATAAACAGTAAAAATAAAGTTTTTAAGACAACTTTAGCACATTACCTAAATGGGGTAGTGTGCTTTAGTTCACGAAACTGGTCTGAATGATTTGTTCAAAACGTAGATTGATTGAGTTAACTCAGGCATAATGCTTTGCATATGGAGGAGACAGCCACAGCCTCACACATGCATAGTGAATGTGTTATTGCTCGATTAACAGGATTTCATAGACAAAAGAACTTTAAATTCTAACTATTTAGGAGGAAACATGTCCCGAAACTATTCATAACAAATTATTATTACACCTAATGGCATAAAAGTGTCTGATTTTCACTATTCTTTGAAAAATGTTTCAGCAAAACTCTTAATAAATAGTTAAAAATACTATTATTTATGCTTCCAATTTAAAAACAAAGCTAGCAATAAAAAAAATGCTACTTCAGTTTTCCTTTTACAGTGTGTTGTAGCAGAACATTTAGTCTTGCCATTAACTGCTTGAACTACTGTATGCAGACAGTTCTTTTTCTCACCCAGCAGTTGCACTCCTCTGGTCAGACCGTAGACATCGATGAGGGCCCACAGGGGCTCTGTGGTGCGAACGCCGCTGAAGAACAGCATGGGGCTGGAATCGTTGATGCGGTAAAATACTCTCCCCTTCTTATCCACCCAGAAGGAAATGAGGTTTCCTTCATTTGCAAACTCTTCTGGTAGGGCCTTGGCCCAGAAGCCGTTCTGGGATACCAGGTCAGGGCAGGCGTATTTGGGCAGGCTGTCGGGATTGATTCGAGATGGGTCCTTAGAAGTAAATCCCAGGCGGAGAGCGCCACTCCAGCAGCACTGCTTTTTAGTTATCTAAATACAGGAAAATGCCTCTGTTATCATTACAGCATTAGACAGTGTTCTTTATAGGTCATTGTATAGCATAGAATGTTGACTCTCAATAATATACACCTTTTTTGGGGATTTATTTTTGTTACACAATATATATAATACAGGACATATTTTATGCAGAAGTTACTTTTTAATGGCCACTAGCAACAAGAAAACTATTTTTTGTAAATGCAAAGATCTGTCATGACACTATCGATGGTGCAGGCTGACTGATACTAACTCAATATGATATAATCAAATAATTATTTGCATGGCACAACTGACTGGTTTCGTTTTTGCTGCTCAACATTCAAGTACTTGACTAGTGTTTGCTGTAGCAGTGTCAGTGTGTGCTACAGAAACCCTCCGTCTTCCCTAACTCCACCTGTGTAGATCTGTGTATTACCATATTAAAGCTCTCAGTTGTCATGACAGAAATTCTTTTGTTTCCCAAACACTAAATTCTTCATCCGCATTCATTTTAATCTCCGTTCTGTTTTGGGCAAACAACTGGGATTTTAATTTACATTTCTTTCATGCTTGTCTTTCCTGTGGGCTAAAGCAAGTTTCCACTTCATTTCTTTAAAACCTTGTGATACCTTTCAACTTAATTCTATTCTAAGGCCAAACAAGGGGCACGTTTTGTGATGGTCATAAATGGTTGAGCGTAGGGGACGATTGAGGGGATGTATGAGTTAGCCGTGTGGTGTGTTTGGAGTAGAGAAGCTCTGTTTTATTTGATTTACAGTAACTCCAGGAATGAGCACTACAAACATTTCAAGAACACAATGACTTATATCACAGCGGCTCTGCACTGCTGAGAACAACAGGGTTAAGACTTGACTAACGAGTGAGTATAAAAACAAAGTGATCTGTGTGTGCTGGTTGAATAACTTGTTGGGTTAGATTGTAACGCCATAGTCTGGGATAAGAGCGTTTATTTTGGTTTGTTCCTGCATTAACCTGGGAAGTGAGAACTTGCGCAACTTCTTTAGGATGGTGTTTTTAAAGTACAGTAACAATAACAAGCTAAGCAGGACAGAAAATGAAAACCAATTTCCCTAAAGCCTAAAGTTGTGTTTTTATACACACACTAGACTATGACAAGACAGATGAATATTTGTAACAACGTCGTCTTTGCTGTAGCAGACCTTCAGAGGTATTCACATCCGCCTAAATCGTGTAAATCGTCCACTTGAGTATTCCCCACTCACCATCCCCCTTATAATATCCCACTGTTTCCAAATATTCAACATGCCCTAGATTCATGCCTTTCCTTGTTCCTACCTTTAAGCGTACTTGCTCATAAAGAGCGATGGGCCGGTTGCTGAAAGTGATGGCGTTGCAGAAGCTGGCCTGCCGTTTGACGCTCCTTTGTGCTAGATCCATGACTATCTGAGAACCTTTAGCATTGGGGTGGAAGAGAAGGGGGCTCACGGGAACACCTCCGCATGGATGCAAGGGTAAACAGCGTTTGGGTTTGTGGTGGCATCGGTGAGCTGTTGAGGGGAACGGTCCACCCAGAGAGTCTAGGAGAGAAAAAGAAAACCGCTTTATAAAACATGGTCCACCAGTGTGATTAAAAAGTACAAGTGATCATTTTAATTCATCTAAAAATACAAAATGGTGTGAAAATACGTCTTCTCTCAGCTATAATCATGTTTAAAACCTTAGCTTGGTATGACTAAGCCTGGCCTTTACTTTCAAATCAATGAACCGCATGAAACAGCATCAGCCCTTGCATGGTGAGATTTGTCTGACCCCATTTCACGCAGCATTTGTGTACAGCATTTTCATTGGACAAAGCGAGTTTTAGATTTGTAGATAAATCTAATTCGCTTTTCCCAACAGGCTGTACTGAACTGTACTGAAGCATAAAATTAGCGCTTTATTGCGATGCGTTTATGAAGCATACAGTATGTTGCACAGCAGATTTGTCTTTGCTTGTAGTCACCTAATGGAAAATTGTGTTGACTGATTGTCAATGTATTAATTCATAACAGTCTTTCTCTCACTTACAAGCTCACCAGGTTTTGTGCGTGTGAAGCTCCACGCCTGAAAATAGGTGCGCTTTCATGCTAATCTGAGCCTTACATTTTACAGCACACATATGCAACAGGAATGATTTACAGGATGACAGAGCACAACAGAAGATGTGAACGTTTTTTTAATTATACACCCACGTGCCAAAACAATAGAGATTTCCAACCTAATGCACCCAACATCTCTCAACATGTTATACCTGAAAATGCAGTCATTTTAATCTAGTTTCATGCATTCTATATTACTGTCACACTATCTATCAAAGTGTCTCCCTACTTCTGAATTGCTCTAAATTGTCTCAATAGTTGAGTTTCCATATCTATCTATCTATCTGTCTGTCTATCTATCTGTCTTTCTGATCTTTATCTGTCATACAACGTATCTATCTTACTGTCATGCTATTTTGCCAGTCTACAAGTCAAACTGTTAAAACTAGCCAAGGGTTGTTCATCTCATATGCACACAGCATGACCAAAATCATATATGACGATTAAGCAATTAATCGAATTTCAGGAGGAGCACGCACAAACAATCACAGCTGCCACCAATCTCCTTATTACTGATAACCCAGCAAATCTCCCCTCCTCCGCCTTAAATACCGCTCACTCCCCATCCTCGGCTTCTGCGTTTTTTGTTTTACGAATACGAAATTTCATAATTCTTGTTACCATTTCCAATATCACAAAAGACCAATACATGCCTCAATTAAAAACAGGGACAGACAACAGGAATATTAGACTGCTGTCACTTTAAGAGCTGTCGGATTCATTACACTGCTACTCATATATTTTCTTTCCCAGCTGTTTGCTTTCACTTAAGGCATAAATTACTGTTTTCAGAGGAATACTTGCCAAGACGGGTTTTTAACACAAAGGTTTGTGTTTTTAACTGTCCAAGGCCTCTAAAGTGGCATAAATAACCCCATTCAGTGCACATGTTAACTATGAGGTATCTTATCTACGACTGCTCATTGTTTTAGTGGCTTAAGATCACTTGTTTTTCAACTGCAACAGTTAAAATCATGTGTAAGCGATACATTTTTGTGACCCCATAGCATAGCAAACGTCACATGAATGTAAACCGCAATAGAGACAAAATCTCTAAAATCTAAGTCTAAAATCACTTCCGGTTGACAACCGATATTTTGCCCACCCCTAGGGCACCCACGGTAACTATAATGCGTGTATGGCCAGAGTGATGATTTCTGCTGTTTTGATCTCAGAAGGTGAATGTCTCTTTTAGAGGCACAGTGATGATTTAGCATGGGTTCAGTTGGGACAATGTCATCCATGAGCGGTTTCAACTCTATGGCTATCCTCTCTGCATTCATTCATGTCCAACATTCACCCAGTTGGCATGGGGCTCCTTTAACAAGATAACACACCCTCACAGGTCTGTAATAGCACAGTTGGAGGAGCATTCAGTGATGACACCAGTCCTCTCAGCTATTGTGGCTCCCTTGTAGAAGCTGATAGTGGGCAATGACATGTTTCCTGAGCAATGCAGATAAGGCTACATGTCACAAGAGAAGAGAATGAAGATTATGTATTTTTTCTATATCTGGCAACCACAGGATCGTTTAAAAGCCATCATATGACAAAAAATATTGTATAATAAAACATTAGTATGCCTCAGGTGTCTTTTCAGCCTTGTAGGTTGCATACATGTGTCTGTAAGTGTGTGTGTGGGCAGGTCTGTTAGCCGACGGACACTGTGTGTAACACTCATAGTCTGAGCACAGTAAAATGAATACATTAGCAAACACAAGAGCTGCAGCTGTCAGACAGAAAATGGAGGTTAAGTAGCAGCTCATGTTCCTTAGCAACGCTGCCATCGTGAGAGCTTTCCATTTTCTGCTGATCTCAGTTCAGCGTCTGTGCTTTCACTTAGTCTGTCTGGACAGGGAAAGATGATCCCAGATCGGTTTAATCTGCTTTTTTTTTTTTTTTTTTTAAATCTGTAAATGCTGTTTTGTGTCTAAACTGGGTTTTTACAAATTACTGGAACAAGTTATGGCATAAACAATATTAAATGTTCATTCAAACAAGGTAGGTTTATTATTCAAAATAATTAAATGATTATTTAATTCAAAATTGACCTTCTTAATGGGGTTTCTGATCTTACTGCAAATGATTCATAATAATTCAATTCTAATTTAACTTAAATAAAAAATAACCCTATTGACTTTCTTAATAATGTTCTTGGTCTTTATGGAACATTCATTGCTACTTCAAAGAAGTATTCAAAGAAAAAAAAAACCTAATACTAATATTAACTAATATTAAGTTCAGCTCCATTCTTTAATATAACACTCACCCTTTTTTATGATGAAATCATTTCCTGGATAAAATCAAGTCCCACCTCACATTTTTTCCCAGTAAAATCTGTTATGAACAGCAATTCACACTGACTTCAGTAACTTCTTTTTGTCATACTAAATTTTATTATATAAGACAGACATTTTAAGTCATAAAATGCAGCTCAGGACATGCAGACACATACACACATAGTAAGTAATAGAAGCCAGTGACACAAACAGTCTCCAACACACAAAAAGCAGATTCCACCCTGGGCTACCAAACGCATCACAATGCTGCTATTTCTATGGTAACCACATTCTTTTTAAGGTAACCAATGGACAGAAAATGATTCTTACATAAGTTCATCCCATAAAGAACAGCCTGGGGGGTCTGAATCAACACACTTGGGCATATGAATAATCATTAGCTTATGTGGATTCGGTATTCTTACCTACCCTGTATAGACTATTGAATGCTATTGATATTATAAACTAATATAGTATAATCACTAATATAACATAATTAGGGCTGTAACGATACACCAAACCCACGATTCGGTTCGTATCACGATTTTTGACCCACGATCCGGTTCGTATAACAATGTTTTTTTCGTGGGGGGTGGGAGAAAAAAAAAGATTTTTAAGACAATATTTTTTATTAAATAACATTTGAAAAATCTTTATAAACTGA
>JAUMHP010000040.1:22125078-22141262 GCA_032361065.1 Enteromius trimaculatus
ATATCACACCGCGACACAGGATCGTGGATCTGAGTGTCGCGATTTCGGTTTCATATCGTGTATCGTTACAGCCCTAAACATAATATAAAAAGAAATGTTTCCTGAGCAGCAAGAGAGCATACACTGGACCACAAAACCCCATGAGGGTCCATTTTTAAGAATAAATAAGCGTTCCATTGATGCGTGGTTTGTTATTATAAGACAATATTTGGCTGAGATACAACTATTTAAAAATCTGAAACATGAGGGTGCAAAAAAAAAAAAAATATTGAGAAAATAGTTTTTTAAGTTGTGCATATTACGAATTGTAAAATTACATAATAAATAAATAAAGAGATAACTTTCACACATACAGTGCATTGTTGGCTATTGCTACAAAACCATGCTACTTATAACTGGTTTCATGGTGTATATTTGAAAGGTTTTTGTCTGATTTCTAAACTGTGAAAAAGGGTCTAGAAAAACACGCTTGTGTTATTTTTATTACATTTTTTACCTTCCCATGCTAAGGTTAAGTTTAACGTGGCTGTGTGGAATAAGGTTGTCAGGTAGCTGCTATCTTTATCCTCATCACATCCTCATTAGCATGCAGACGTGTTCAGGGCAGGTTCAGATGTCTGACTGTAGGTCAGAGAATGTCATGTAGTGTGTAAACACCTCACATCACACACACTCTCACACGCTCAATGTTAAAATAAAACTGCTCGGCCAGGAGCACTCCTGGACGGTTTTCACAACAGAACATCCCCAGGCTAACTTTCTGCAGTTTGGTTTGCTGAATATATACAGTGTAAAGTTTGATTTAAAGTGACTTGCAAAGGAGAACATGAGAATGTTTCATTACATGCATCACAGGGAGTCAAAGTCTACAGCCAAATATACTCAGCTAACAGACAGTACAATATCTGTTCTGTTTCATCTGTTCACCGGCTACAAAAGAGAGGAAAAATCTTAAATGTACCTTTAAAGGTGATTTTTTTTTTTGTGTTATTTTTGTATTGTCCTGCAATAGCATAATGTCAACCCATTAATGTCAATCCATGCGAGGCCATATGCAAATAATATCAAGCTTTGAGTATATTTTAGAATGATTTTAAATTCATATAATATTTTGCAGTGAATATGTATCATACATATTTTAATAAATTAAAACGGCATTCAAATAAGTGTAAATAATTGTCATAATAAAAGTATTTTATGTTTAATTATGTCAAGCATTGACATTCTTTCTAATCTGTTATCTAGGAATTAGCTTTTAATTTGCTCTGTTGGTAATCGCATTATCTGTTCTACTGCAAGTACACGTCCTCTGATACTCAATATAACTTTATTAGTAGGTTGTTTTTAGGTATCAGACACCATAATGTAAATAATCTACTTGAGAATCTGTTTTCCTGAATCATTAAACCGTTAGATTTTATTAACTCATGTAAAAGATTATGTGAAAACCATTGCCGTATATTAAATAGAATAGTTGCAAAAGAGGTTTTTTGTTTAAATGTTTAAATAAAAGTCATTATAACATAAGAAGTGATTTATAAGTACTTGGCAACTATACAATGCTTCTAATCCATCTGAGGTGAGACGCACGTCATGTGACCAAACACATGAGCATAGTAGCAAGCTTGGCTAAAGATTGATATGCTAATATGCCTAGTTCTTCTGGTTAAAAACAACGAGAATAACAGAGACAGAGTTTCTCCTGGCTTTGACCTCTGCTTAAAACAAAACCCTCGCTTAAGTGTCATCACACACTTTAACTCAGAAAACACACACTGTCACACTTAGAATAAACATCAACACTAGTTACAGTAATGTTTGTTCCTTTATTTTACTTTCAAACAACAGCTCAGAATATTATTAGCCTTACATTGAACAAATACATCTAAATATTTGTTATTTGTTTTATATACGTGACCCTGGAGCACAAAACCAATCTTAAGTTATTTGTAGCAATAGCCAACAATATATTGTATGAGTGAACATTATAGATTTATGGCAAAACTCATTAGGATAAGTAAAGATCATATTCCATGACGATTTTGTAAATTATTGTAAATATATCTATTTTTAATTTTCAATTAGTAATATGCATTGCTAATAACATAATTTGGATATCATTAAAGACGATTTTCTCCATATTTCGATTTTTTTCCGACCTCAGGTTCCAGATTTTCAAATAGTTATATCTCAGCCGAATGTTGTCATATCCTAACAAACCATACATCAATTGAAAGCTTATTTATTCAGCTTAATGTATAAATCTCAATTAAAAAAAATAAAATAAAAAATGTATTATTTATTATTATAAACAGTAATATATTGTAAAAAATTAATTAATTAATTTAGGCAGATATTACAGTCTTCAAGGTAGAAATCATTCTAATATTCTTATTTGGTGCTCATTTATTAATAATGTTGAAAACCGTTTTTGTCGAATCCATTTTTTCAGTTCAATGAAGAGCATTTATTTGAAATAGAAACATTATGAAGCATAAATGCATTTACTGTCATATTCAATCTTGTTTAATCTAACTAAGCATCCTTGCTTAATGCAAATATCAGTTTCTTTTTAGAAACACGCTAGACTAGTGCTTAAAAATATAAGAAAACTGTTTTCAGCATTGCTAATAATAAATGTTTCTTGAACCAGAATGATTTTTCTGAAAGTTAATGTGACATCAAGGCCTGTAGTAATGAATGCTGAATTATATAATTAAAAATGACATTTTGCCGATTTTAGTGATGTTTTGTCATGATTCCGCACACTTAATGACATTTTTGGTTACATAAATGTCACCGCTTTTATTTGTACGTCCCCGAGTATACATCTGTGTATTTGTGTTCTGAAGCTAATTAGCAACTATCTGGTCTGGTGTGCAGAACATATTAAGCTCTGCTGTGGTCTTCCGCCATGGCTGGCTTGCTCCTAGGTGATCTGATCTGTACATAAACACCAGTGTGTGGTGGTGTCATTTCATTTGTGCGGTGGATTAAATGACTCATCAGTGATGTTGTGCTTCACAGAGGTGCAGCGGATGGTTACTTAGCAGCATCAGCACCTGACCCGCAGGACATATGTTTCTGTCACGACATAGAAACTGAGCGATGTAACCACAGCAGGGATTGCAGATAAGAGCACTTCCTCTGTTTGCCTTTTAATAATCTGTCACCGCACCGCATTGACTCCTTGTCTGCGTGTCAACCAATCACTGATAATCAATCCCAACATGCCCCATTAAAAATTCCACTCCAAACAAACTCCAATGCTAACGGTTTCCTCATGTTGTTTGTGCATGGCTGTCTTATTGTGAATTCAACAGAATAACACCATGGTAATTGATTCACTAATTTCAATACTTTCCGTGCAGTTATAAACAAATTAGCAGAAAAAACTGATTCATCTCTGATGTTTACAGGAGAATTGATTGAGAATTAGGGATGCTCAATATATTGGTACCATATTGTTTATTAGCCGAAATAATGTATTGCCAGCGCTCAATAGTGAGATGTCAGCTAGTGTTGGATATTTAATAATGCATGCTCATTTCTAATGCTCAGTTATTTAATAACACTGTTCACTGTAATCTTTAGCCAATTTCAAAATGAACATCTATTTTTATTTTTCATATTGCACATTAAAATGTGATGTTCATTTTTAGAATTTAAAATAATATATATTCTATTTAGCTAGTTCGTTTTAGAGATGTATTTATTTAGACAAAATATTATACAATTTCAATATCTGCAATTTATCGCTTAGCACCAGCTGGGATTTTTTATATCAGTTCATACTAAAAACCACTTATTGGACAAAATATATTACAAATACAAATGTATTCAAATCCCATAATGGCATAAAAAAGAGAATTTGTTTAAACAGATGGAAGCAAACTGACAGTTTGCATATTACTTTCAATTTGCACTCATAATTCTAGTTTAAGGTGGAAATCCGTTACTGTTTTTGGTCTCGTGACAGTGGGAAGCATGTGGAACTGTTGTAATGTTCCATTTTTACAGTCTTTATGAAAAAAAATAATAAAACAAAAACTCTGGATGTGTTCCAGAGGTGCATGAGAAACACCCAATAGTCTATCCAGCTCAAACACTACAAACTAGACTATCTTGTTCTCAGTTCTGGACAGCTTCTGCTTTTGTGCAACGATCAGATAGACCACTGTAAATGACTGTAAAGTGAAAGATGCGTGTGTATCCGGACGAGCAATTTATATTCACTGTAGGCCTGCTGCAAGAACTAAACAAAAAAAATGGAACTGAAATAGGAACCGAAAGGTGAAACCAGGAGCTATCTTTAAATGTAAATCTGTGCTCATGGTAAATTATTATTTTTTTATTAAACTTCAAATAAAAAATGTCAATGCATGTGCTCATGTTAAGCAAAAATAAAGTCTGGCTTGCGTCATTTCCCAATCCTGTTTCCACCTCTTCTTATCATTTCCTTTGTCTTCAGAAGTCTCCAAAAATAAAATAAAAAAGATTTCAGCTCAGGTTTCAAGGCCTTAAACAAATGCATATGTTTTTCATTTAAAAAAAAAAAACAACACTTTTTTTTGCTTCTAATCAAACGTTGTAATGTTTTTGTTTCAGAGCTGACCGATTTGTTTCGAATGTAAGCAAGTGCTTTAGTTTTTCAGTATGATCCATGTACTCTATCTATTAATTCAGAAATTTCCTCATGGTATAAAAATATAAAGTATGTTCCGACAAGTGCGCTTTTCACTAACACCAGGTGCTGCTACACATTCTGGACTGTTAAAGCTCTAGTCCCGGTTTACCTAATTGAATGTGATATAGTGCTTTAATTAGAATTAATGATCAAGTGGGTCAGATCCACCAAGGGTTCAGATTAACTCCAGGCCAATCAGCTGCACTCAGAGAGAGAGAGTCAGTCCAAAAGATTTACATAAACCAACTGCTCATGTTTGCTTCAGTTACAGTCACCCATCCAACACGGAAGATTATTCACCCATTCACCCTGCTGGCCAACGGCCCAAACATCCCATACCACATCAACTCCTGACATTTAAACCATATTGCTACACCACATATATTCATTTTTGCTATGATTTGGCATAGTAACATTGCTTATGTGGATAAATATACAATGCACATTTGAAGTCTTAACATCTAATGAGTAGGCTAGTAGTGAAGATACTAGTGCATTAGTCACTAGTGGGTTACTGAAAAAGCACTGACATGTAATAGTTGCAAGTTTAACAAGAAATACATGTTAAAACGACTTGCCAAAAGCAATACGGCAGCAGCTCAACAGCCTGAACACGAATATCAGGACATAAAAGATCGACTCAACCGTGTATTTTTATGTAGAACGAATCAATTGATTTATTTGGTTGTCTTTTAAAGCAGCTGGCTCACGGGCTTGTCAATAATGCAATCAAACGTTGTGGAAAACCCGCAGTAAATCCTTCTTATTTCCAACAACAGAGGGAATCCCCACAAATTCCCTTCCCTTTCTCACGCGTTCACGCAGCTGTGGGGGAAACACGTCTGATGCGAAAGCTCATTCACTGGCACGAGACGCGCTCGTTTATTCGTTCCTTGGAGCGCAGAAAGCTACACAAATGCCGACTGCTCGATTGTGTTTTGTGTTTCAAGCATTATACCTATGTGGTATTTAGAAGCAGACTTTTTCCTCTCTAAATTCTCTTCTATTTATCTTTATCGGAGCGTTCATCAGCAGGCAAACATAATGAACATCACTCAGCGGTTGCATGGAGATCCTTAACGCAGTTCCTCACCGTACAAGGCGTTTCGGGTTATCTGGCCTCCCATGACTTAACGCCGGGTCACTGTTTTGCGCTGGCCGCCTTTAGTTCTCAAAGGTTGAGAGTGCGATAATTCCACACCGACATCATTGATGGAGGAAAATATCTCTCGGCCTCCGAAACGAGATGTAAACAGTCGGACACTCCTCCTGTCTCGGTGCTCATTGACTGAGCGCGCGGACACCAGCGCCACACTGACTCATTTACATAGAAGGCGGAGTCTGAGAGGGCTCCACTGAGCGTCACGCCCCTCAAATACAGCCAGTGTTAAATTAATAATCTTTTTGTTTTACCACATAGGTGCAAGGTTTAACAAGTGCGCAAAAACAAGTCTTAATATTAACATTGTATAATATAAACACGTACCGTAATAATGCATTAGCTATTAAAAAATACATGAAATCCTTTTATGTCATACCTCAGTTTTCAAAGGGAAAAGAGACTGTCTTATTTGTAAATGATGAGTATATATTATATATTGAAATATATATATTATATATTGAATTTCGTTTTATAAATGAAAATATATTTATTATATTACCAGTATGTGGCAAATGTGTATATAGAACAAAAGTTCTCTTTTGGGTATCAGGGGGATGTGATATATGCACACTTCTGTGATTTAGTTGACCAGCAATACAGCAATGTCTCAAGAGGAAGTAGGCTTTCGATTTTAAAAAAAGAGGAAGTGCCAAAAGAGGAATATTTTTAAGCAAACACAAAAAAAAAGTGACCCTCTCTATTCTTTGATCTCTTAATGTCAACTTGGGTCAATCTGCTTACTGTGACCAGGATCTCCTAACCCATATTGCAACCTCATTCTATTCAAGAAACGTTTCTTCAGCCAGTACTATCTGAGACAGTTCAAAGGGTGGTTAATTGCATTGCACTTGAGAACTGACATGGCGGAAATTTCATTTCTGTTCCCTAAAGTTATAAATATAAGAGCTGGAAAGTTAATATAGAAAGCGCTGGAGAGTTTCACTGTTGCAAGCTAATAAATAAATGTGATTGAAAAAGGGCAGGGAGGACAAAAACTCAATTAACCTCTTTTCACTATTGCCTCTTTGATTACGTGGAAAACATTATCCACTAAAATCACGTTAGCAATAATATTTACTTTTTTGCTTTCCCCTTTTTAACAATTGGAATTTTGAAGGGAACCATAAAAAAACACAGGCCTTTGCTCCAGAACACCACCACTTTGATCAAAATGAAATCATCGCTTGCTCCGCAACGATGGGCTGATTGGTGCTCTCTCGCTCACACATGGTGCACACATTTTTGGGAGCCCATGTCTGAAACTCACAAGCGCTTGTGCTACTTTTGTGTTCAAGCATAGGGGATTGTCATACGACTTTCATTAGCACCGCTACGAATGATGAATTGATATCCTTTTACAATAAACGACAAAATGAAATTAATGATGCTCTTACACAAAACGGTTCATGCTTGCCATTTGCGTTTTTTTGGGGGTTGTTTTTATTAAGAGGTAATAAAAGATCACGCAGTTGATTACTTTTTCTTTTCCATAAGGCAATATATATTAATAGAATCAACCATCTTCCAAAAAGGGGGAGGGGTAAAGGAACACACACTGGAGTGTGTGTTGTGTGTGAAATATATAGAATATATATGACTGACTGACTATGATATATTTAAAGTGCTTGTAATCAAATTACTATATTATTTTATACAGTAAATTACATAGTTATATTATACATACATATACATATTATTTACACAGTATCAGTAAATTCTTTTATTTATTTTTTTTGCCTTAAGTGATTGTTTTCTCTTTACATTTTCCTTTTAGTTTTCCTTAAATTAGTTATTATTATGATTTAATCAATTATTATATCACCTCACAAAGCATTCAGTTCTTTCAGTTTGGGAAACCTTGGCATAATTTAATGTGTAATTTATATAAAAAAGTATAGCTACATATCTATCTATAGCTTTATCTATCTATCTATATATATACAGTACAGTACATGTTGGTTGAAACTGGAAGGAAGAAGTAGCTGCTACATGGCACTAACGCAAACAGCAAATGGTTTTCAACTACTCTTACCGTATATTCTGGGTAAACAGATTTATGGTAATTGCTTTATGTACCTATAAAACTGAATAAACTCTGAAACCTGAAATGACTGGAAGCACATGGAAATTGGAGATTGGCTGCTAAAGTGTCCATGAAATACTATCCTCCTTAGAAGCAAGAGACAGGCGATGCAGGAGCAGCACTTACTGTATAGATGACTTGACAAGCACTGCGGCTGAACCCCAACCTGCATTCGAGTGCTGAGGAGACAGCCAAAGCCTATTATGCTGACCTTTAGGATTCAGAACCCAAGGTGGGAATGTTCCTTTGCAGATAGGCCATCAATCCTGCAGTCACAGAGGAGTTTGCTGGGGCTGAATATTGGTGTGTGTATTGTGTTTGTGCTGTATAAGGATATCACGAGGTTGCCCCCCTCTCCTTTTAATTCCAGATACATATTCTCTTACATAATACACTCAGAGAGAGAAAAATGTTTTAGAGAGGCTATTATAATCCACATCCTATGTCAAAATACTTCAGTTTACATTTTATAATTAGACCTCATAATTACATTAAACCTGCACACAGTCTTAACCTCCAATTATTATGTCATCTGTTTTATAATTCACTGACAGCCAATTAGTTAATTGATTGTTTTGAAACTAGTATCTAGTGTAATCTAGTTTATATATATATATATATATATATATATATATATTCATTTATTTTTAATCTAGTTCAATCTAATAGACTAATTTAGATTTTTTTTTTACTTTGCATGAAAGTTTTTTACATTTGCATAATTTTGTTGTTGTGTGTGTGTGTGTGTATATGTGTATATGTGTATATATATATATATATAAATATATACTTATATATATAAAACCTTAAGATTGCACAGTTTTTAAGTCTATATATCTAGTAAAATAATCCACTATATCTCTAGTATTTTGTTTTAATTTGCATTAATCTAATCTAATTTCATACCTTTTGCATTATTTTGTTGTTGTTTGTATTTAACAATAGAACTGCTAAACTATATAATTGGCCATTGTCCAAAGAATATTCCTAAGCAAAGTGGTTTAATGTCTTGCATTGCTGCACCATTTCTTTCTTAGTAATAATTTCAACCTAATTTAATAATTCATATCTATTTTCTATGTATTTATATAAGTATGCATGTGGCAAGCAAGATAATGCATGTCTTTCATTATCACTAAATATACCTTTAAGAAAGATTAGGCCTACTTTTGCTGAGTTTTGTCTGCAACAACTTACGATACATTATCCATGACCCATTTTTGTATTTAACTGTACTCTTGTATCACAGTCCATGACATATTTCTTTCTTCATAATAAATCTGATTACATAAGCACATTTGTTTGCCTTTTTCTCCCTATATCCCCTGTTGGAACTCCATTTTGCATCTGTCTACAATTTCTGGCGTTTATGTTGGACATACGGGGGACTTTTTCTGACATATGGATAAACACTAATCAATCTCACCATGGCTTGGCACGGTCTGACACTGAGTGTTCTTTAGTTGCTGATGTTAAATAAATGAAATGTCCAGTTGGGGTGATGTGCTGGACTTTGAGACCGCATGTGCTTCCATTAGTGGCATTGTGAGCTGGAATGAATACTACACTCTTGAATGATACGTTTGGTCACGATGCCTCAAGCTGAGTATCTCCTTTTTGTTGTTCGGTGGTAGATGAGAAAACTGCAGGCCAGAGCCAAATTTAGCTTGATAATATTGATCAAGGACAGACGCTGCTGCTAGTGTTATGCCGTGCATGCTGGTGTGCATCAAGTAAACACTCCCTGTCCCCCAAAGGTTTGTGTCTCTGTGTGTTGTGTTGGGGGTATGAGAGTGTGTGTGCACGCTCTCACTTTTACTGCCATCATCTGCTCTTGTACAGCAGCTGCAGAGTAGGGGAGGTTTCCACGACAACCAGCGTTCACGGTTGCACAGGGTTCAAATCACACATGTCCGCTCAGATAACGAAATACACAGTGCTTTCACATGAAATGCGAATGCCTTTAATATGTGTGCAGTTAAGTACCTTTAGAGTTAATGTTGATGCGTTAACATTTAAAAATGAACCTATACTAGTTTAAATTAGTCATTATGATGGCAGTCTTTGAAATGCTGTAGGTGATAATGGTAAGTGATCTACAGCGCACAACAAATTCTTTAACTGGGCAGATAAACCATCTGTGAATGGTTATTTACACAAGCCAGAGATGCTGAAGACGAATGCAAAGAGAAGAAAATACTGTAACAGGCAGAGCAAGATCACTGTTTATGATGTACAAAATATTGGAAGACAACCCTAATTATTGAATTGGGCGGGGGTTTATATAAACATGCATCTCTTAGGAACACTGACTGACTTCAGAAAAGTTTAGATGATCTTTTCATCTTGCCTCCATGTTATGCATATTAATGTGGTATTTCAAACTGCTGAGAAGCATTCTATTGCTGCTGTTCCATAAGTGCCACCTGCTGTCAGAGAGCAAATCTGCACTCTCATCTATCCCATCTGCGGTTTTTGTTTCATTTTAGCATAATTTCACAAAGCTAAGGTAAGGTTTTGCTTTACATTTTTAAATTATACAATCTAATTTACACGAATCACATGCTAGTGTTTCATGCAATCTGATTTACTATCACATAAAGGCACAGTGAACCGTGAAACTGCCTAAATCCTTAAAAAATTTAAATAAAAATGTGATCCTGGTCAGCACTCGCTAAATGTACATTACATTATTATTGTCATTGTAAAATTTATTGTAAAAAAAAAATGAAACGTATTAGACAATGGAAGACATGTACAATTGTTACAAAACATAAACAGATATATTTTGTGTCACATATATTACAATATATATTATCCAAATATGGTTGCGTCATATAATACCATCTAAAATAATTATTAGTATTAATTAGTTAATTAAATTTATGTATAACCTATATACAAATGTTAGTATGGGAATTTCTTATTATAAACATTTACCCTGAAAATAAATAGATGTAAATAGGTTTAAAAATATCACTACGCTTTCCTCTTGGCGTAAACAACCGCAGATTACATACATGCACGTGCTTCCCCCCAGGATGTAAACGAGGCTAATTACGTCAAATACCGTACGTTAAAGCTTGCGTATACAGTGCGTTGTGAAATGGCAGAAGATGTAAGTCATGGAAGAAGAATGGATAGAGTAAATTATGTTATTTTGGTTTCCTTTGCGAAAAAAAAGTATTGTCCTTGCATCACAAAAGTGAGTTGAGCCTCTGATGTCACATGGACTGTTTTACCATGTTTCTGGACCTGAAATCATTTCAGTTGTGTTGCTGTCTATGGAGGGTCAGGTGGCTCTCTGATCTCATCAAAAATATCTTAATTTGTGTTCTGAAGATGAACGAAGGTCTTACGAGTTTGGAACAACACGAGGGCGAAAATGAATAACTGAATTTTCATTTTTGGGTGAACTAACCCTTTAAGCAACGAGGAACTAAATGAGGTAATTACTAAAACACAGTGGAAACTAATGAATTATGATGAGGACAGGAAAACCAAAACACAACTAGACCATTAATGCCAATTTCGCTTTTGTGACTTTTTTCAAACGTTTAGGGACAAATATAGTAACTTCTTGGACAAACGTTATAATTTCCATCGTGCCCACTGGAAACCAAGAAGAAACCAGGCGTTTATCCACAGGTTAAGAGTTTAGCTCTAACTACACAGATAAGATTGTGATGCTGTTCATAACCAGCATTGCCCATCTAGAACCAGGTGTTGTCATCTGGATTTTCCACTGTGGCTAGTACCCCAAGGTACATCAAAAAATACCATGGTACTATCATCATGGTGTTACTAATATATATATATATATATGTACATATATATACACACACATACACACACATAGATTGCAAACCACACCATAGTAAATAGTGTCGATGAAGTAAATACAATATTGCAAAGTAGCAAAGATCTCTCTGAGTCACTGCAGTAACTAAATATGGAGGCAGCTGCAGAGAGAAGCCGAGGAGGGTCTATAGACACACATGCACACACACACACTCATAAAGTTTCTAAACAAAAAGGCCATTCAAATACGGATCTGTAGTACAGCAGCATACCATGTGCAAAATATTACAAAGAAACATTAGATGCTCTCATTATAACAGACATGTGCAGGGAGAGAGAGAAGTAAACAGCTCAATATTGGAGCTCCCTTTGCAAAAATGACTGTGGTGCAAACGTCGTATCAAAGGGTAATAAAAATCAGATGAATGATTATCGTATTCACATATAATTTACATACCATGGTAGCAGCGTAATACGTGCATGTAAGAAGTATGCCTGTTTAGTATGTATATGTTCATAAACAACTGAATTTAGCATTTTTAATTAAACCATATTGTAATTTTTTCACAAAAGATCTACGAGAAAACAAATCTGATCATACTAAAAACTGCCTGTGGAATAGCCCTGCCTTTAACTCTCTTTAGTGTTAATTTGATACATAATGTGCCTCTTATTTCAGAGTATATATTCTGAGTGGAGGCTTGTACTCATTGGACTTAATAACAGAGAAGAGAGTTGTGAGATGACAGTGAACCAATGAGAAGAGATGAAAGTCAGTTGGTAATAGGATCTGTCATTGAGGTTTAATAATACGCACACAGATTGAACAGGATTATATCTATAAAAGGAGCCTTATAGCTGATTGTATGAGACTTAAAAGTAAGATATTCTAGAGAAGGAGGATCAGTATTACTAAAGTGAAAGCATAGATCATTGCAATGATAAATACTTATTGAAGATATGTCTACTAGCCAATATCTCTGGCCCCATGTCCTAAGGTCCATATGGTATTACTTCCAGAAGTCATGTGTATCATGGAAATGACTGATCTGATCATTACAAGCTGTTTATTATTCATTATTTCAGTGTTAATCCACTCCAGCTGTTCCATATTTTCGAATATTGCGTTGAGGTAAATTTGATTCTTCATCCGTCATGCGCTGTGTTGATGATTGCGGTTTTTGAAAAGGCCTGTAAGAACTGGACCAGATAACCAAGATGATCATTTTCAGAATTTATGTCTTGTGATTTTAGCACCGCTCATGATTGCTTTCAGCTTGTGCTGTTAGCATTATAATGCCCTACAAAATCATGCAGAGCTTTCACTTTGAATTTTATTGCGGCAGTTAGAGCGACCTTATCTTGCATCTAACCACACGGATGTTATATCAGCTTACTGGGCTGCACATGTTTCAGGTTTTTAGTACAGGGCATTTGGCTTGAACACAGGGTGCAGGTTCAGCCTGAGATCAGAAGTGAAAGGTAGCAGTGTGTGTAACCAGAAACATTCAAAACTGTTGAAGAGTTTGGTGCCAGTAAGATTTTTTAAAATGATTTTGAAAGAAGTCTTTTATGCGTTGATTGAAAAATAGCAAAAAAAAGTAATACTGTGACATGATATGGCAATTTAAAATGGCTGTTTTCTGTCTGAATATATTTTTTACAGTGTTATTTGTAAAATTTTACATTATGATTCTTCAGAAATCATTCTAATATGCTAATTTGCTGCTAAAGAAACATTTCTTATTATTATCGATGTTAAAAACAAGTGGTGCTGCTTAATATCCCAGCAGGCACACAATGTCATAAAACTCATTAAACTAAATTATGCAATTATCATTAATTTAACAACATTATATGTAACATATAAGGTACAAAACTGATTTCTGTACTTTAATAGGTCGGTAAATTAACATTACATAAGTGAATGGAATTACGGTATTTAACTGTAAATTTAACAAAACCATAAAACCTACAGTATTTTTACAGTTGAATTCCAGCAACCAAAGCTTCCAGTGTAGGCTACGTTTTATTTCAGGATTCTTTTGGCGAAAAAAAGTTCAATAAAACAAATGTCTAAAAGTCTCAATTTCTCAGTTTAATGCATCTTCGCTGAATAAAATTATTAATTCCTTCCAATTTTTTCAACTTTGCACCTCACTGTAAATGTTTTACTTAAAAAGGTTAAAAATTGAACAACCATCATCTAAACAGTCATAGCCATGGGACATATACAGTACCACAAACAAATGCTTTAATGCACAGCTATGTACTCTGACTGAAGCATACAAAGGGCTGAAAGAAGTAAAGAAAGAAAGTCTGTTTCTCTTTAAAACTCTCTGGTGGCACACAGATTTGAGCATTGGACATATATCTGACTGTGAGTCTGTGCTAAAGCATGTCCAATGAGGTGAAGCCACAAGTATTAGCTCTAATACACTCTGCGGTTTCGGGATTACATTTAGGCCAATCCGTCACTGAAATCTGGCTGTAAACCACGGTGGAAGAAGCTCAACAGTCAAACTTACACACCACAACAGATTTGATCACAAACCCCAGATTCCCTCAAGACCCTGTGCATACAAGAAAACTGTTACATATTTAAAAATCTGGTCAGGGCCTGACAGTCTTATTAAGCGTATGCCAAATGCTACTCTCATAAATTAACATGGATTGAGCTGGTCACATTTCTGGTCTGGAGAGCTTGACGTTACATATTGTTTAAGGTGAGCGCTCTTACTCTCCGAGTTGTTGAAAGGACACAGAGGAGAATTTGAAGTCAGAACATTTATATTCTCAGGCTCTTCAAAACAAGGCAAGCAGGTTTTCTAAGGACAGCGATGCACTAAAAAGCACACAGAACTTCCATGAAAGCTGCAGAACTGATTTGGTTTATTTTTTCTGTTTTGGTTTGCTTGTTGTGAATTGTTTGTATGTGTCTGTGTTTGATGGTTAGAGTGTTTGGTTCTAGTTTTGAGAGCCAAATGTGCCCTCACAAAAATAGTCGAACCCGGCTCATATTATGTCTTAATTAAACTGTAAATAATGCAAAAACGTAAGATTGTATTAGGTTGCCCCGCCCACAGTGAAATCTCATTGGTCCAAAATAGTTCTCCTCATAAGTATACATTTTCAGTGGCTTTGATGATGTTGGGTTATTCTTAACTAAAATGGTTTCAGTTAAATACATAAATAAATAATCATTATTATTAGTAGTAGTAGTGTTATTGTCATAATAATAATAATTATTAATAGTATTATTGTTATATGAATTATTAGTGTTATTTTATTTTATTTTTAGAAATTTTTAGGAAGTGAGATTTTTATAAGAATATAGGTGTGATATGCAGTGTTTGTGTTGACACCTGCCCGTGCCTGTGCATTTCTACATATCATATGTCAGGTATCATATTCTTTTCCGCTCTGAGAAAATTCTTTATTCTAGTTCTCTAGATCTTCTGTTCACACCTAAGGGGGCATTCTCATTACATTAAACACCAGGACCTGTAGCAACCACATACGTGACGTACATCAGTAGACTTAATTATCTAGGGATAAATCTCTTTTACTGAGGGGAATATAGGATCTAATAGCCTTTGCCTGCGAGACACTTTGGATCGTTGCAGGAACTGAAGCAGACAAGGCAGGGGAGGTGATAAGCTGACAGTGGGAGTCGCCCGTAGGGCTCCAAGATCAGATTGCAGGCACTGTTAATTGCAGGCGATGAAGGACAAGACGGATCCTGAAGGGTGAAGTGTTGACCTCTAGTTGAGCGGCGCTGCAGGAGGACTTTAAGGACAGTGGGGAAATGATTTAAAATGACATAATCACGGAAGACCTGATTTTCTTTGCTCTTTTAAACCACAAAAGACAAAAAGTCAGTGTAGTCATATTGTAATATTCAAGATGCTATCTTCTTAACGCATATTATTTAAAAATATTTATGACATATTCTGGGAGCAAAAATGAGTAAAAAAATGATAATAATTATCTCATAATTCAGAATTATTACGATGATGATTGTTATTCTTCTTATTCTTGTTTTTGTTTTAATAATGCAATCAATGAGTAATAGTAAATGTATTATTAATAAATCTATTGGTTGAGAGTATTATGATATGGGACAAAGTGATTATTGCTAATTGTTTAAGCTTACTGTATTTTCAACACCATCTCACAACCGATTTGTACGTATTCCTACGAGGTGGCAAATTCGTAAAAAAAAATTTTAAGACCTCACTCATACAATTTTGTACGATTTGTCTAAACTCAAGTGACGGGTAGGTTTATGGAAACATATGGATTTGCAACTCGAATCAAATAAAATACGAATCACCGTGAGACTAGGCAGGTATTTTTTAACACGCACATGTGTGTAACGTGTCGAGCAGACGAAGGAGATCGGAGGCGTAAGTATAAAATAAAAATACTTTTAATAAACAACTCAAAAA
>JAUMHP010000040.1:22141362-22153665 GCA_032361065.1 Enteromius trimaculatus
CAAAAACGTGGAGCAGTATCCAATAATCCAAAGATAGATATACATGAAGACAAGGGTAACGTTTGGGGTTGACGGACCGGGATGAACTGAAAAGACATGGGTTTTTGAAATGAAAAGACATGGGTTTTATACACAAAATATATATATATATATATATATATTACGACATCTAAATAATTATAATAATAGTAAAACTAATAATAATTATTTAAAAAAGTGGTCAGAAATGGACCCTGAATGTCAAAGCCGCTTTCTGTCTCTCTCGTGTTCCCTTTGACAGATGGCAAGCGGGATAAAAACTCTGCAAATAAGAGTGTAATCCCATCCTCACATGGGTCGACACTCACTCGCCAGATTATCCTATCAGAGAGAGAGAGGATGTGGAGAAGGAGAGTGTAAATGGCAAAGGTGAGGCAGCAATTGTTTTCCTCTCGACTCCTAAGTGGATAAAGAAGAGGTTTAAAAGAATGAATGGGCAAAAGGCTATTAAAATAAAATATAATAATAATAAATTATAAATTTAAAGTAAATTTATAAGTAAATTATTAATAGTAATAATAATAATAGTAATGGATTTTGCTTGTAAATGCCATAATCCCTAAAAATATTGCTTCTGACTGCAGCACACTAGGTTTCGAAGTAGCATCAGCCTGTGGTTGCGTATGATGTTAAAGTTAGATGTTAAAGTTACTGTGAAGTCAAAGATTACGTACACCATTGGCTCATGGGAAGTGGTTGTGTAATGCTAGTTTGTCTTTTATATAGTTTGCACGGCAGTTCAAACATCATTTAAAATGCCTCTGGTGCTAAAATCCCTGATATTAAAATATCACAATTAAAGGGCCAGGGCTCTGATTGTGTAATACTGCAGGACCTGAGCACAGCAGCCCAAACGCTTGTATTTTTATCAGCTTATGCAGCACTGAACGCTATGTCAACACGGCATCTATAGGTCAAAACGCACAAGCACAAATCCCGGGGCCCACGCAGTGCAGTCTAGGCCCGAGGGCCGGGATGTGGAGGTGGATAAAGACAGCGATGAGGAGGAAAAGAGAGAATACTGGCTCTTTGAATATTGTCCCACAATATGGCAGTTATATTACCAAAGACTCAAAATAGGATAGGTTTTTTCTGTTCTCCATCATATAGACACAACAAATAGTGTCACTGTCGCCAAGAACCACCTACACAACAAACAAACAAGTACTGTTTATCTGCAAAACAACACTGGAATATGAATTGCATGGAAATATTCATGAATAAGTAACAAAATAATCCTAAAACCTTAAAAACAAATGATGAAAATTTGATAACCTTTAGAAAATAAAGATATCAGAAGAGTAAATATAAGACGTTTTTTTATTATATATGCTTTCTTGTTTTCAGATCCTGTTTATGTATTAAATATATTTTAATAATAATATAAAATATAAATGTATTTCATGTAAATATTCTCAAAATATAAACACAGTACAAAACACAGTTTTTTAAATATTATCTTTGAGTACTATATTAATTAAAAGTGGGAAAGAGGAGAAATTTTGAAAAAAAGAATTGTAAAACCAAAACCAATCAAAGTATATTATTCCTTTTACTTACATGGAAGTGATTTCCATCAGTTCTTTGGTTTGTGGACACACTGTAACTCATGATTTATTATGCCCTGTTAGTTTTAACCAACAGTGTTTGGTGTGCAGCCTTATTTCAACATTCTTAGTATAAATATGCATAAAAAGAAACAGATCCAAATCTGACATAGTCATTTTTCTTTGTAGGAAAGTCAGTGAGCTCTAAGAGGGGGCAAATCCTGTGTTTCTGCATCTGGTTCTGGGAAGGTTTGGACTCCACCTGTGACGTCGTGGGGGAAACTCCAACAGGGAGTCCTAATTTGCCAAGTACTATTTGTCCCTAGGTCAACATATTTTGTTGACCCTACAACAACATTTTAATGCAAAAATACAGTCTTGACCATATCTCTACACCTAAACCTCCCCTTACCCATGAGTGATGCCTAAAATCAGAGCAAGTGATAGATGACTGACACTGATGTTCAAGCACCAAACACTGATTGTAAGCCTAAACTTCACAAAAACTTGATTGGTCAATCAGAATGTTGTCCCAGGGTCAACGAAGATGTTGACCCAGGGACATGTTGAACTTGGTAAAATCAGGTTAGCGTGACTGATCATGCATGGCTTATAAAACTCTGAAATGCATTAAAACATGGACAAATCCCCCAACTAAACTTACAGAGAATCCCTTTCAACTCTAAAGAGAAACTTGGCAAGAAACTCCCAACAACAGGCAAGCTCCAAGTCTGGTATTACTTAACTATGAAAATACACATCCAGTACACTGAGGCGATTTAAAGGGATAATTCGTCCAACAATGAACATTTTGCCATCATTTTCTCACTCTCTTGTCGTTCCACACCATTTGCATTTCTCTTTCTTTTCCATGAGTCTTTCTCATGGGCAAAAACAGCTGAAACGTTCTTCAAAATGTCTATTTTTTTTGTTTGTTTTTGCAACAGGAACAACACAAGCAGCAATATAATTTCATTTTTGAGTGAACTGTCCCTTTAAGGCTTTGTTCAAAATAGCATACTACCTTAGTACTCTGACTATGTCTACTATGAATATGACCATGGAAATAAACAATGAGTTCACATGACTACAATGTAGCATACTATGTTTAAAACATTTGAGCTATTGAACTATACAACAAAAATAACATTTTGCTAACATTCCCATTCGGTTATAAACATTTTATTATCCAGTTTTTAAAGGACTGGTGAACATTCAGTTTTATAAACATCATTCAGTTTTATAAACATTGGAATGCTACTTTTTAAATGTTCTCTGAACATTTTGAAACAAGTAGTGACATAAAAAAAAAAGAAAAAACATCCAACTAAAATGTTTTAGAAACGTTTCATTTAAATTTAAAACAAAAACATTTGTTCATAACAGAGAGAGCCTTGCAAGAACATTGGGCAAACACACCAGCCCATGATAATATTCTGTTTATTATAAACTCATAATTATTTATATGTAACCACTATACAATACAATTTTCGATTAATCTTACTTACACACTTAAGTTTGCTTATGATAAATGAGTCTTGTGTTCTGCTGGCATTCAGGTCTCTTCTTTACAAACAGGCAAAGCTACTTTTTGGCTTCCGAAAGAGCTTGTTGCAGCCAGGGGGTCAGATCAGTGCTGCTTTTAAGGGCTCTTTAATCATATTGTCAGGTTCCTCAGTTGAGTCAGTTCCCACCGTTACTCATAGCCACGGCTTCACAAATATAAACTCATGTATCATCTGTCTGGACCCAGGCTCAGAGGAATGAACAATGATCGTTCTGTCTCTGTATATCTAATTATAGATTTCAAACACAAAGTCTGTAAAAGGTCCAGCAAAACTGGGGATCAAGATGTTTCACCTTTAAAACTAGCATTTGTTTTACCGCTCGTTCTACCGCACATCTACTTTCTACTTCCAACCCGCCTAAAAGCCTAAAAAATAAAACTTGTGTATTTTACACTGCAGCTGTTTGGGATCTGTAAGATTTTTTTAAAGAGGTCTTTTATAATGCTCATCAAGGCTGTATTTATTTGATCAAAAATAAATTAAAAACAGTAATAATGTGAAATAAAACAAGGATATTCTATTTTAATATATTTTAAAATATAATTTATTCTTGTGATCAAATGCTGAATTTTCATCAGTCATATGGAAGCAAGGAAGGAAGGAGGGAGGGAAGAATGAACTTTCATTCAAAGAAAAAAGTACTTTTTAACATTTTTAAATGCTGTTCTTTAAACTACATATATACAGTGGGTACGGAGAGTATTCAGACCTCCTTATAACTCTTTGTTATATTACAACCGTTTGCTTAAATCATTCAAGTTCTTTTTTTTCCCTCATTAATGTACACACAGCACCCCACATTGACAGAAAAACACAGAATTGTTGACATTTTTGCAGATTTATTAAAAAAGAAATATCACATTGTCCTAAGTATTCAGACTCTTTGCTCAGTGTTTAGGAGAAGCACTCTTTTGATCGAATTTAGCCATGAGTCTTTTTGGGAAAGATTTCCAACCTGGATTTAGGGATCCTCTGCCAATCCTCTTTACAGATCCTCTCCAGTTCTGTCAGGCTGGATGGTAAACGTTGGTGGACAGTCATTTTTAGGTCTCTCCAGAGATTCTCAATTGAGTTTAAGTCAGGGCTCTGGCTGGGCCATTCAAGAACAGTCACAGAGTTGTTGTGAAGCCACTCCTTGTTGAAAGGTAAACCTTTGGCCCAGTCTGAGGTCCTTCTCTGGAGAAGATTTTGGTCCAGGATAACATCCCCACAGCATGATGATGCCACCACCATGCTTCACTGTTGGGACTGTATTGGGCAGCTGATGAGCATTGCCTGGTTTTCTCCACACATACCGCTTAGAATTAAGGCCAAATCTTGGTCTCATCAGACCAGAGAATCTTATTTTTCACCATCTTGGAGTCCTTCAGGTGCTTTTTAGCAAACTCCATGCAGGCTGTCATGTGTCTTTTACTGAGGAGAGGCTTCCGTCGGGTCACTCTGTCATAAAGCCCCGACTGGTGGAGGGCTGCAGTGATGGTTGACTTTCCACAACTTTCTCCCATCTCCCGACTGCATCTCTGGAGCTCAGCCACAGTGATCTTTGGTTTCTTCTTTACCTCTCTCACCAAGACTCTTCTCCCTCAGTGGCTCAGTTTGGCCAGACGGCCAGCTCCAGGAAGGTTCTGGTCGTCCCAAATGTCTTCCATTTAAGGATTATGGAAGCCATTGTGCTCTTAACCTTAAGTGCATCAAAAACATTTTTGTAACCTTGGCCAGATCTGTTTCTTGCCACAGTTCTGTTTCTGAGCTCTTCAGGCAGCTCCTTTGACCTCATGATTCTCATTTGCTCTGACATGCATTATGAGCTATAAGGTCTTATATATACAGGTGTGTGGCTTTCCTAATCAAGTCCAATCAGTATAATCAAACACAGCTGAACTCAAATGAAGGTGTAGAAAAATTTCAATAATGATCAGAAGAAATGGAAAGCACCTGAGTTAAATATATGAGTGTCACGGCAAAGGGTCTGAATACTTAAGACCATGTGATATTTCAGTTTTTCATTTTTAATAAATCTGCAAAAAATTCAACCATTCTGTGTTTTTCCACCATGGCTATACAGTAATTGACCTGAAAAAGGTGAAAAGACCTGAAATGGTCGCCCATTTTGCTCGCAGCAGTGCTAACACATATTTTCCCTGCATTCTGACACATTTCAGAATTCAACAACATGATAAATAGAGCTTGTATAGCTAGCAGCATTTACAGTTGTGTACTCGCATTGTACTGTATGTTTCAGGCCTAAGGCTGCACACTCAGACACCCAGTCAAATGACTGCGAAAGAACAGTGACATTTAGTTTTTTTGTTTTTGTGTTTTGGTCAGTGTGAGTCAAGAACACTGTTTTTGTTGTCTCTCTGCCTAAATCCTTCTTTCTCAATCCTTACAGCCCTTAAATAATACATGACATGAATGACTTTGTTCTAGTCTGAGATAATTTTCTTTTTTACTAGTGTAAAATGGAAAACCCACCATCTATATTCTTAATCTTGATGAATTCGTTTTACAGAACAGAATGTGCTCTTTGTGTGAAAAGGGAACTGGGACTCCACAAGGGTCAGTATGCAAGATTCAAATGTATTTTTACATATTTTTATGTACGTAAACTCAATAAGACATGCTAATAACTTATCACATGCTACAGTAATATCCTCAAAAAAACGGCTTTTTAAATATCTATTACAGCTCATATTTGGTAAAGTAAGATACAGACAACAAAATCCAACCTCAACCTTTTTTGTGTGTGATTGTACCAGGATCTGAATATTTATCAGTAACTGTTGTCTTTAGTGACTGTAGACAATTTGGTTCAAAACAATGTTGCACTGTGAAAAGTGCTCTACAAGTAAAGCTGACTGTTAATAAATCAAAAGTAAATACAGGACTATTGTACTGTTTCCATAAGCAGCAGATGGTACAGTTCCGTTTTATTATGGGAAAGTCGGATCACCTTTAACTGACGTGGTCACATGACCAGACTGTGTTTTTAAAGGGTGTTTTTCTTTTGCACAAGATAAGTTTAACTGACAAGTTAATAGAGCCATGATAACGCCACACCCATAATAATTACAATGCATACTCAAAGAGACATGTCTAACATACTATGTGTGGGTGTGTGTGTGCATGTATGTTTAGTGTGTGTGGTATGTATATTTTATAAAGTACAGTACTTCTCATCTTGAAACATCACAAAGGATCAATCAATCATCTGTCAAAGAACAAATCACACACATGTATGCCTCGTATGAATCATTCTGCACTGACATAAGCTGAACAAATCTTGTGCAGTCTTGTGCAGGCACACCTTCTGCTTATAGTACACACATATGATGTCCGGATCACAACCTACTGTAGCATGTTATGACCACAAATTTATTTGACTGACATATGAAATGAGTTCATTTATTTTGTGTTGTTTTATGTGTTATCTTATTTGTTGAGTGCGGACAAATGAGTGTGTTATTGTTGTTACCTAAAAACATCTGAAATAGTTTAAACAAAGAAATGTTTAAGATATAAATATTAGATGGGCTGATAACAGATGAAACAAAAATATAAACATTGGGGGTGGGGGTAATGTACGTTTAACTGAAATGAATAAGAACTAACATTGAAATAATAATAAAAAGTAATTTAAAATATGAATAAATACTACAATAGAATATAAATACTATTAAAATATAACTTCAGTGGTGTGACTTAATAACATATACTACTTTTTTAAAGATGGTTTAAAGATGCTAGCAACCTATCAGTAAATTAATTGTCAAAAATCTTGTCTCCCACCTGATAAATGTTGGAAACCCATCAGTAAAATAACTGTCGAAAACATGCCAATCTGACTAAATTTGGCATCCCATCAATAAATTGTCAAAAGTTGTTTTATTCTTAAAATGCAAGCAGATTTTTTTTTGTTTGTTTGTTAATTCCAATAATTTCTTTATTTGGATTGATTGACTGACTGACTGGTTGCCAAATAATTGTACATATTTTATGCTATTAAATTGATTTCAAATTTCTGTATGATTAAACAGACGTAACTCAAAACAAAGCATAATACACAATTCTGCTCATGAATGGTTACTTATATACCCAGCAAAGTTTCGCAACCAATTTATACCTATTCGTACGAGGTGCCAAATTTGTGCTAATTTGTACGTCCTCACTTGTACGATTTAGTTTGATTTGTCTAAAACCCTGTGACGGGTAGGTTTATGGGCGGGGTTAGGTGTAGGTCATTCCTACAATTTCATGCGAATAGGCAACTCACAAAATACGTACGATTTAGAAGAAATCGTATGAATTTGTTAGGGTTACAGAGGTCGTACGAATTTGTATGAATTAGCCACCTTGGAAAATATGTATTGCTGTATACCATGGAATGCCACGAATGCCATGAATGTTGGTAACCCATCAATAACATTTTTTGTCAAAGGTACGCCACCAATCTGATAAAACTGGCAACCCATCAATAGATTTTCAAAAGTTGTCTTATTTTTACAACGCAAGAAGATTATTCATTCAGAAGAAGGTTATCAAATTTGTTTATTTATTTATTTGGACTGATTGATTGATTAACTTGCTCATATTTTGTGCTATTAAATTGATCACAAATTTCTGTGGGATTTACACAAAATGTATAAATAAATAAAATAAAATTTGTTGTTTCATGAATATGTCCCAGTGGATAGAGGGACCTTATAAACACAAACATGGACTGTTGGCGTGTCATCTCAGACTCTGAGACTGAGACAAACGCGATGCACTTCAAAAATGAATACAATAATTGTCACAAGATATATGTCCTGACTCACTGGTGCAACTCTATTTATGTAATATCAGATGAAAAGGCTTAATCAGATGACTGATTCTATTTGGAAGCTCTTTTTAAACACGTGTTTGTGTCTTCAGAGTACCGCAGTGACCTCAGAGCTTTTATATCAAACAGAGGTCTATTTTCATACTCATTCTGGGTTTCTGTGAGGTAATGGCAAGAGAAATGGAGGGTGAACTGTGTTGCGTAACAGCTTTAAGGACAGAAATATACAATAAAACCCTAGTGTGCAACTACTGCGCATGCTGCACTTTTAACCTCTACAGCAATTTCTTAGACTGGATTTTATTGAAGGATTTATTATGGAATTGGAATTATTGTGCTTTTTTGTTTTAAAGTATATATATATATATATTTATTTATTTTATTTTTATTTTTTTACAAATATGCTGTAAATGATAAATGATGACATTATAAATAAAATGAAGAAAATACTGCTATAGTTTTAATACTTAAAAATTTTCTTTATAATTATTTGTGAAATTTACTTGTCTCTAAATTATTTTCCCTATTTGATTAAAATTATTTCACTACCAATTTTAATCTTTGCTCATATCTGGGATAGTAGTTTCTCTTACTAGCCTATACTTTTACTGTTAGCACATATAGCACATATTTCTCAGTTAACAAATATAGCAGATTGGTAATCATTTATTCCGATAGTCCACTTTAGACATTTCGACTAACAGCAAGTACCTTTGCAACTACATGTCATTAGAGTTTTAGTAGACTGTCTGCTTAATAAATTCTAACACTTTATTTTGATGGGTCCACAACATACAACATGACTATGAGAACCTTTGCAAGTATGTGTCAACTTATTCTACTAACCCTAAACCCAAAGTCCACTCTGAGAGTTAGTAGACATATAGCTGCAAATTTAGGAGAATTAGTTGACATGTACTGTATTTACAAAGCTACTTAGTAGAATACCTCAAATGGACTATCAACATAAAGTGTAACCAGCTGATTTGTTGTAGTCTGAATTGCGAAGAAAATGTAATAAAAATCGGTTTCAAATGACAGATGATTTTTCATCATTGCATTTATATATAATAGCATTATAACATTATAGCATTTGTGCCAATAAGAAATTACTAAAATTACAAGGTTCACCTTTATAAAAGAAATCACTGCGAGACGGGAATAAATCACAGCATTCCAATCTCAACACTCTGAACGTTGAACACTTTTGTGGGTAATTGGTGTCTGCAGCGCTACGCAATCACTAAATAAACACAATTTCCAGAATGAGGAGAGGGTCAAACTGTGATTAGTTGAAATTTCTTTGCTTGCAGTTAAGGCAACCTGAATGAGAGCAGTCTGGACGCAGTCAAACTCAGGTTAGATGTATGTTGCAAGATTTTGGCTCTTGAACTTAGTGGAAATGTTAAATGTTCCCATCAACGGCCTTGGGCTCCACAATCAGGACTGATGATTAATAGTCCTGAGCTGCCAATAGATCTGTGGGCTGTTTTCTGAAAACACCTTTGGTCTTAGATGAGAACTTTATTCGAGAGTTCCTTCTAAGTTATTCTGTAACTAAACAACTAGGCCCATGTACACAAAGACAGAGCAATCGCACAGATAAAATCGGTGATTGCATTAATGGAACATTCTTTCTTTCTCATAATCCATAGAATGAGAGTCAGTAGTATTCTTCAAAATAAATAATTTAATGTTCCACAAAGTCATGTAGATTTGGAAGGATATGAGGGTGAGAAATGATGACTACCCCTTTGATATAGTATTAAATCACTCATTCAGATTTCAGATCAGCTAAATTGCCTTGCACAGGAGTTCGGTTCACACATCAGGCAATTCTGTGCACCTTTTCAATGCTTAATAAACCACACAAAGCCTTGGAGCTATTAACAACTCTCTGTGAGTCTGACCTTTTTAATTTGTCTGAGGCCTATCAGGCAGCTGTCAGAAATGAGCCGTGAGCCATTATTCATCCAGTTCACAGCAGATCAGTGATTTTTTCTTTCTTTCTTACTCTTTTCTATGTTAAAAAAAGGGATTTCAACTGTACCGGAACTAAACTGTTGCTCCCAAAGGAAAACTTCATCTGAGAATGTCTTTAGATTTTACATATAACATGCTGGATTCTGCATTTATGTGAGTGAGTGAGTGTGTGTGTGTGTGTGTCTTCTATTTAAATGTGTGTGTGGGCTTGTACAGCATGTTAAAAAAGCAATCTGTAACATAATCTCCCTGATGGCCTCCTTCTGCCTTGCAAGCTTTGATTTAAATCACGATTATGATAGATTTGATGATCGCCATGGCAACGGTTTACATGCTATCCCCTGTTGTCAAGGAGATCTCGTCTGACAGGATAATGGGTTCCACTGTCCTTTCTGCCTCTCGTTACGATTCATCACAAGAGCGCACGCATGCAAACACGTAATCAGGAAATTTGTCAGCAAATGGCCCCGCTATTTACTCTATCAGACTAATAACGTGTGCGTTTCCTGATAAACACCTAAAAAAAGCACTTTGATTCACCATGTGCAAATAACCTCGCATTTTCAGTGTGCCTTGCTGTAATGACGAAGAAAGGAAAGTCATTAGAAGAGAAAACCCAGCACGTGTGCTCTCATGCTCTGTTTTATATCAATTACAAATCATTGCATTTACAAATCATTTGTGTCACCCTTTGATTGTTGTTGCTGGCCCTGTGGTGCCCACGATAAATGCGCCAGAGTGCCTTGTCATTGGCAAAGATAATTAAAGCCCCTTCAGCATGTCTTTATTTGAACATAATGGCTTTTTTTGCTAATGAGGGGCACAATTATATCCACACTGGCATTATCTTCATAATCAGATGCTCTGTTATGCATGAATCAGAAGAGCTTTGAAACAGAACAGAATCTCAAAAATTACCTCCATCGCCGCAAACCTCCTACGCAACACCACTAGGAGTTGGAGAGGAGTTTAGGAGAGGCTTACATAAAATAATATTTCTGAAGGACATTTTATAGAGGAAAGTGAGACTATTAAACTTTTAACCTGGTGAACTGGGCCTAGTTGACCTTCCAGAACAGACAGAGAAAATGGGTCAGCGCAATAGCTCGGACTTCTGAATTGCTCTCATAATTTATAACTTGGGTCATGCTGTACAGTACAATAATCATACACATGGTACAGTGTGTATTTATATAAGCAAATGCTGAGTAATATGAATTAACATGATGTCCTGAGTGTTTAATTGTTTTGCAGAGTTGCTCGTAATTGCTATTACTGTATGTTCCTGTGTTGTTGTTATGACTGTAATAATTAATGACAGTATCGCGATGAGTAACATGGACAAAGTAAAGTTGATGAATGTGGCACAAGAGAAAGAATCTTTGGCCTATCTGAGCGCTGTCCTTCAGCACCCGCAACGATTCAACGGTTATGAGAAATATCATAATCGGCATAGACACAAAAAGTTACTCTATTGGTGCGGAATGTTTAACTTTAGAATAGAAGTAGAAAATACATTCTTTTCTAATGAAAGAAATACATAAAAATAATAATGAGCTGGTTACTCTGATCTGAACATGCTATTAGTTATATAATTAGTTGCCTTCCAGATTAAAATTTTCCTAATGATTAACTCACCCCCATGTCATTAAAGACTCTTATTTCTTGGCTGCCATTATCTAAACTCTTTGGAGCCACAGTGATACTGCAATTTGGACCTTCAACTCATCGAAGTCCACTATATAGAGAAAACCTTAATTTCTTTTCGATTGAATAAAGAAACACATGAACATCTTGAAAGACATCGGGGTGAGAAAGTTGTTAGGAACCTTTTATTCTGGAAGTGAACTGATCTTGCTATTTTGAGCCCGATCTCATGGCAATTCGTACATATTTTACGAGGTGGCTTATTCAAACAAACTTCTACGATCTCACTTTTACAAATTCATATGTTTTTTGGTAAATTGTACTGAGTTTATTTATTTTAGATGCTAGTTCGTATGAGTTTGTATGAATAACTTACACCAAACCCCACTCCTAAACCTACCTGTCAATGGGGTTTAGACAAATTATACAAAATAGTACAAGGGAGGTTGTACGAATTTGTATGAATTAGCATGAATTTGCCAACTTGTAAAATACGTATGAATTGGCCGTGAGACTGTGTTGGTTATTTTGGATCTAGCAGTCAACTACTGGAGCTAACTTGGACCGCCTTTTCCAAAATATATAGCTACTGTAGTTCATGTTTGACTTTCTAGTAGTACAAATTAGGGCTGCACGATATGTATCGTACGATATATTATGCGCATCTCATCAGTAAAGCCGGTTCTTTGATTAGCGC
>JAUMHP010000040.1:22158535-22170193 GCA_032361065.1 Enteromius trimaculatus
GATAGATAGATAGATAGATAGATAGATAGATAGATAGATAGATAGATAGATAGATAGATAGAGATAGATAGATAGATCGATCTGATCTGCCAGGTGGACAAACAGTGACAGACAGACAGACAGAAAGACCAGACCAGCCAGAGACATAGATAGACAGCGCCAGACTGACAGATAGATAGATAGTGCCCTTTGTAGGCATAATTTATGCCATTTGAATCCAAAAGCTGTCTCCATCTCTCTCTCTCTCATAGCTCCAGCAGGACATCCAAGTGCGTCAGAATGAGATTCATAGGGAAACCAGGAGGAAGGAGAAGTTGGAAAAAGAAGTGAAGCAGCTTCAAACTGACCTGGAGTCCAAACAATCAGATATTAAATCACTGACTCAGCAGAGTCAGCGTCTGCAGGATGATCAGCAGAAACTGGAACAACAGCTACAGGAACACAAAGTAAGAAACTGATCTCGGGTCAGCGGGTGGAGTGATATACTGTAAAGTATCATTAACACTGGTTTCATTTTAACTGCCATAACCCAAATAGAAAAACTTTCTGGATTAAACACTTACTGCATGTAAAAGTTACAAAAGTTATATGTTTCTGTATTGAAAATCTCTCTAGGGGGTAGGTTTGTCAAATTCAGCTGATACCTGAAGACATTTTTTAACTATTTTGTCACACAGAATAGCTAGGTTGGGAACAAACTTATGCACACATGTAGAACTTGTGAAAGTAATTTGTATTCTTTCTGACAGATTATAAATGAGAAAACCAGTAAAGAAATGGAACAACTCCAACATCGAAACACTAAACTCCAGCAGGATTATGAACAAAACGGCATCAGCCTAGAGCAACTCTCCCAACAGAACCAACAGCGAGCATCAGACCTGAAGGTACACACACACACACACACACATACACACACATATATACTTAGTAAACTAATAAAGCCCATACTAATGTTTTTTAAACATTATTTCCTTTAATTACATATTTATGTTTCGGATTTTACATTTGAGGCCAGAATTTCCTCAAAAGAAGATTTATTGACTAATTGAACTAAAGTCTGGAGACAATTTTATCCCTGCAGTATCCTTAAAGTACTCCACCTCATTCCTTGAGAGGAATGTGCAAATCTCTAGCCCACAGTACTTGGCAATCAATTCCAGACACAAAACTGTAGGTGCACACACACAAACCTACAGATTTATGGAGCTGCCCTCTTTAAATCTGACAAAATCGTCTCGCTCTTATATAATTAGAACTCTAGAGGACGAAGGTTTCCGTTCCTCTTCCTCTCCCGTCAGACTGGTGATGGATCTTTCCTGCTCTAAACTTCCGTCAGGCTTCCAACTGAGTCACACAGTGGGGGTTAATAAAGCAAATGTTACATATAATGAAATGCCCTGTATTCTCTTTGTTCTGGCTTGTATTCTAGTGGCTTGAGTCTGATGGGAGATCATTGGGATGCATGCACATCTCAGAATATGCTGAAGCTGTGTTGTTAGGCATTCTGTTTAATACAGGCATGTCTTTTGTAGTGTAGTATTTTTGACCAATAAAGCAACAAAAAGACAAATTCTGTCTCATACAGACTGACTGAACACGGAAGGCTTTATTATTATCTTTATTATCTGCAGCACTCTTGAGAAAAAGGCAAAGTCAACCTATGGAACAGTTATGCAAAGTAGATTCTGGTGTCTAATTTACTGTAGTGTTGGCACTCCCATCTCGCCCTGTGAGTCAGTGTGAATGAGTAATGATTGCAAAACTCACGTTGGCCACAAGGGGGCACAGTTTTAGCATCCTAGAACTCTCTTGCTCCTAATACATGTACATATGTTCAGCTTATACTCTGCAATTATCATCTTGTGTATCTATTGGCATTTATATTAGTCAATTAGTCAGTTATTCAATTCACAGTGATGATATAAACACAATGCACATTTCAAGTCTGCAGAAGTGTTAAAAAATGATATTTTTAATGTACAATACCATTCAGTATTTCAATAGGTCAGTATATATATATATTTTTTTCATACATTAACTTGATTCATTAAATTGATCAAAAGTGTCAGCAGTGAAGAGTTTTCTGTGACACTAAAGACGGGAGTAATGGCTGCTTGAAAATTAAGCTTTGTGTCACAGATTTAAAATACAAATCGAAAATATTCTAAATTGTACATAATGAATAGAAAAAAAAAATATTTTAAATACTACTGTTTTTACTGTATTTTTGATCAAATAATCCTTTTGAAAGGTAGTGTATATATTTGATTAATGAGCTTTTACATGTTTTCTGCATATAACCATGTTGTTTTTAACTAGTTTGGGCTGCACATGTACACATACATGTAACGCTCATGTCCTGTTTGGTTCAGATGAAAGAAGAGGAAGTAACACAGCTGAAACAGGAGATCACTAAACTTACCAAAATGAGAGAAGGGGTGCAGAGGAGACTCAGACAGATGGAGGAACAGAAAGTGGAGGTGGAGAACCAGAGGGAAACACTCAAAAATCAGATCACTGGACTGGATAGAGGCAAGAACACACACACACACACACACACACACACACACACACACACACACACACACACACACGTTTACCCACAGTTGAACTCTACAGCATAAATGTATTATTTAAATCTGTATGAATATAAAAAGGCACTGTAGTAAAATACATTTCCACATTCATATAACATAATTATACATTCAATTGAATTCTTTGCAATTTCACAGCTCTATTCAGATCTTTACCACTACTGGTACTGTCCAGCCTATATTATTTCTTTCCATGCAGGGCCTAATTTATTTAAAAGGAGTCATATAATTGACACAGAACTTGCACTTATGAAACAAGCGTGTGACACACTGTATTTTTTACTTTCAAATTCAATGCAGCCAAGTTAAGAAATATGGCATTCTGAAATCATATTAGTCATAACATATCCTCGCTAAGAAGTGTTTCTTGAGCAGCAAATCAGCATATTAGAACGACGTCTGAAGAATCATGTGACATTGAAGCGTTGCCACCACAGAAATATATTTTAAGATATATTCAAATTTGTAATAATTTCAATATCTCTCTTTCACCGGGATCAACTATGATGATGTTTTCAGAGAAAGATACCTTGACTGACATTATCAAGAGGAATTGGGTTCAGATTTCTCTTTTCCACATGTCTTCAAATGCCTTCATCTTCCTTCTTCCATCTTTTGTTCTCTTTCTAAACAAAGGTAATATGTTTTAAAGGAAGATAGAGCTGAGAGTAATTACATTCAAACAATGAATACATCTTATTCAATTCTTCTTTTTTTTCATTTGACCTCTTTACTTTGTTCTCCACATCTCTGATTTACATTTCCACTGGCACATACTGTCCTGTACATCTCTTGTTCTTCACTGCTGATTCGAACATCTAGATAGCCGGTTTTATAAAATAATAGTTTCCAGTTTGTCTCTCATTGTCTCAGATGCATCTTTTTTTTTTTAAAAACACTTCTCATACTTCTCACATTCATGTCTTTTTCTCTCTTTCTGGCTCCACTAATTTTAATCAGCCCCTAGTAGTGATCTGCACATTTCTCTAGAGTTGATTCACCCCAACTGTTGTTTATTAGATACAAGATTCTCATTATTTATAGCAGCATACTGTTAAACTTGTTTGTGACAAACTACTTCAAAGTTGTTTTAATGGGCAATTTATTTTTAAATATGTAACTAACTATCAGATGGTATATATATATATAGATATATTTTTTTTTTTCAATCAGAACAGTATTTATCTGGAACATAAAACAAAAACAACCCAGATTAGGGTGATGCTTTAACTTGAAAATAAAATGTGAAAAACACACAAAAAAATAAAGATGACGAACAGCACGTTACAAAGTAAATGTTACACAGACTTTCTCCGTAAAGATATGAATTTTGTCTCTGTATCTGTAAAAATCAGACTTCTGGCAGTATAGTAAAGTGTGTTTTATCATTGTTAGATTATTGTAGCGGTATGTTTAACTCTAATCTGGATGCACAGTACAATGTCATAAAACCTTAAAACTTTCAAAAATTTCAGATGAGAAGTAAAGATATGTGTGGTAGTGCAAGCTTCATAAAAATTGGTAATAATTGACAGTTCCTCTTTTAAATCATAATTATTATTATATCTCCTCAAGGCTTCTGTGTGTAATAAATTATGTATTTTTGCAAATGCTATGATACTTATGTTACTAATTAACTCTTGTGCTAATTATGAAAATAGGCACAGGTATTTGTAAAAGAAATTAACAGTATCTTGACACCGAGGACTGTTTTTTGGTTCTTCTGAATTCTGCCAGGCTGACCCATATCTCATGCCTTCAATCCAAAATCCTGGGCAATCAAAAATGCCACGTTCACACAGAAGCAGAATACGGTTGTCAATCCTGTATTTGAGTCCTTAATACGGTTATGTTTACACAAAGTTGGGTTATTTACATGTGTGACAACCGCATTCTGTAACCGAACTCACACCAGTACATTTTCAGGACTCAAAGAACACATGTGCTGTGTGAACGGAACAGGACTGGACAACTGGTTGTCTGTGAGAGAGAGCAGCTCTATTGTGCATTATATGTTTTCGGTAACTTACAGTAAAGGAGAAGTCATCTTAAAGTTTTATCCGGTCAGTTTTCCACCGGATCCGCTCCCGTGGAAAAGCTGCTGTGTGAACGAGGCATTTCGAGACTGACGCCTGTAAAGTAAATAAGGTTGTCACTCCCAAATATGTGAACACACCCAAAAAAAGTCACACAATGATACAGAACCAAAGAACGTTTTCGATTGGCTGAAAAACCACGAACCGCTTCCCTGACCCTTTTATGCTGTTTCAGAAACAAATGTAAAGGATACCTATTTCTGTTACATTGTAGCCTTAAAAATGCTTACATAATATTCACATAACGCTTTATTTGTGAATAAAACATTGACATGTGTGATACAGTAGCTCAATTTATAGCTAAATTACAAATCTAGTTCCTTACACTTCTCCAAAGGCCCTGCGTGTGTGCAGTCTTCAGGGAAAGGAAACATTGGACTCTGGGCTGATAAAGTGACCTTAGCCTGTGTGTCTGATTCATGTTCAGAGCTTAGACTGCTTATCTGGAGGCATAAAACGGTTTGTTTATTTGTGCTTTGTAAGGTTGAACAGGGGTGATATAACGGAACAATAAAAAGGGGAAATGAATGGAGCAAAATGGCATTAACTATCAAAACCAGTTTGAAAAGCAGTGTTTACAGGATCATGTTGTAAATCAGTGGGTTGTGACCCAAAAATGGGTCACAGGTCTGTTCTAAAAACGCTGTGTAGCGGTAAAGGGACAAAATAATGCAGATAATAAAATGCAGCTAACCGTATAATTGTGCATAGCACAGCAAAATAAATGGGTCTATCAAATTTTGAAAAGCCAGGAAAGACTAACCATATTTTGTATTAAATAATACAAATGGATCAATAAATGTATCACCTAATAACATAATCCATACTGATACAAGTTCCCTCCACTAATATTGGCACCCTTGGTAAATCTGAGCAAAGGTGGCTGTAAAAAACACATCTGCATTGTTTATCCTTTTGATCTTTCATTCAAAAAATTCACAAAATTCTAACCTACAATTGAAGTAAAACAATGAAATGTTTTTCTCCAATACGAATTGGCACACAATTATTGATATGTCCTTTTCCCAAGATAACAGCTTTTCTCCTGTAATGCCTGAAGAGTTTGTAGAACGCCTGATAAGAGAAAAAAGACTATGCAGAATCTCAACAAATACATGTTGGTCCTCCTCTTTATTTCACGTCACTCGGGGTTCAAGTCAGAGGACAGGGACAGCCATGGCAAAAGCCTCATTTTGTGCTCAGTGACTAATTCTTGTGTTAATTTTGATGTTTGCGTTTGGATTATTGTCCCAGTGAAAGAGACCCAACCATGGCCCATTATAAGATTTCATCATAATAGTCAGTGAATTATTGATTTTTATCTGTTGGTATTTGATAGGATCCATGATGTCATGTGTCTAAACAAGATGTCCAGGACCTCCAGCTGAAATATAGACCCACAACATCAAAAACACAGCAGGGTACTTCATTGTACACATGGAGTACTTTTTATCCCTGTGTTCAACAAACTTGAGTGATTGCTGCTAAAATGCTAATTTTTTAGTTTCATCTGATCATAGAAGCCAGTCCCATTTGTAGTTCCAGTCCTGTCTGACAACTGAACATGCTGGAGATTGTTTTTGGATGAGTGAGGAGAATGTTTCTCAAACCCTCCTAAACAACATGTGCTGATGTAGGGGCAGTTTGACTATTTTTTTAAAAGGTTTTGTGACCCTGAGACTCAACTATTTTCTGCACTTCTCCAGCTGTGGTCTTTGAAGAGTCTTTGCCACTCAAACTCCCCTCCTCGCCGTGTATTAGGATGATAGAGACACACATCCTCTTCCAGGCAGCTTCGTAACATTGTAAAAGAAAGAAATATATTTTTTGGTTTTTCTTATTGTGTTTATGATTGAATGATTTTGGGCTTTGTTTTCCCTCCTATATATATTTCTGTGAAACAGGAAGCCAGGGCTGGATATTTTCATGTTCATAATCACCCTTGAATGCTCAAAATTGTGAATATGAATGGGAATATTCTTCAGAGATATTTTGTTCATAAAAAATCTTGGGCTGCCCATAATTGTGGCCAACAAGTATTGGAGAAAAAAAAAATACAATAAAAAATAAAATAAAAGTCTTTATGGACATTTTTGTAACTATTATAAAGTAGATTATTAGCTGTAAGGCAAAACCATTTGAAAACCACCATTAAAGAGATCCATGTGCTATTATGTTCTGTAAAATATAAAAGATCTGTAAATGTTTAATCTTCTGATGGTTTGAGTTTTAAAATCGCACACCTGCAGATATGATCAGATTTCATTTTGGCCGTTCTTCTCTTGCTTCTCCTCTCCACACCTGCTCACTCCGTCTTTCTTCTTCCTACCACTATGACCTCTTTCTGTCAGCAGCATCCATTACTCTGATGATACCCATGATCTGTCCATCCCAGCTGAGCATGTGATAGATTCCTCACGAGAGTCAATGCAGGGAAGGCAGTGGATCCTAATGCTTCAGCAGTAGCGCATGTTGGTAAAGATCTAGTCTGGTAACCAGAACGCTGCAGGTTGAGCTGTCAGCGTTGTGTCATTGAACGCAGCACTCAGGTTGCTGTAGTGGGACTGTCCCTGTGAAGCTGGTCACTTTAGATCAAAGCACTGGCTAAATGACAGTGTCTGTGGGGTCTTGGTTCTTAACTTCAGTCTTATCTTTACACCATACAGTCTGCACTGCTCAGGGAAACCCTTGGGCCAATGTAGCTGGACACTTTCATCAGACTCATCAATTATTGACTATCCGACCTGTAATCCAGAGAGCTTTGTCTGAGCAGATTGTTAGTAGAATTGCTGCAAAAAAGACCGTCTTTCTACGTTTCTTTTATGTGAAAGTGAACTTTCAATGAAAGTTTGGTTTCTTGACGTTCTATGGCTAGAAACAGTTCCTTTGTTCTTTGTTTAGGAGTCTATACAGTGGATCTACAAAGCTGTTTTACTTTAAGACATTATACTAGACATTAACTCCTGTTTCAACGTTGTACCAGAAGGCATGATTATACAAAAAAACAATAAAACAAACAAAAAAAGAAATAAGAAATAATAAAAAATATTATAGATATTATATACAGTATAAAATCTATAGGACAATGTATATATGAATACAACAGATGCAGTTATATATTAAACAAAATATTTCATTTTTATATATTAAATATATGTGATATAAAATATAACAATATAAATATATAAATGTATATACATGTACATATTTTCAAATACTGTATACAGATTGTGTGCACACTATTATGTTAAAAAAAACATATTTTGTATACGATTAATCGTGATTAATCATTTGACAGCAAAATTAAGAGTGTATATAGTGTATAAATGGGTGTCTCTATAAACACGGGTACATTTGGTTTGGTTTGGTTAGTCATATTTTTTCCTTTTTTTTTCAAATGGTTATATTGTTTTATTATTTTAATTCATTTAATAAATTCTACAACATTAAATTATTTCAAATAATTTTTTTTCTTAGAAAAATGTGTGTTCCCAAATCTCGTGTCAGCTCTGTTACCGCACCATATTTTGCCTTTATATTGGTGGTATTATCTCTCAGAAAAATTATGTCACTTTTACTTTCAAGATCTGAAGCTCTGAAAAGTGTCTGTGCTCTATCTGAGAAAATATTTTAATCTAAAAACTTTAAAACGTATTTTTAAAACGTCAACTCTGTTTCCACAATATCAAAAGGAAACCAGAATTTATTACTGGTCTCACACTGGACTATTTAAAGGTCTTTTAATTGTGTTTTCATTACTGTCATTAGTGTTATTAGCATTTATGCCAGCAAGTGGAGTTTTTGGAAAAAAGAAAAAAAAAAGTCAATTCTGTTACACTATTGTCAGCATTGTAAGTCTACCTAGATAACAGAGTTGACGGAGATAGTTTTATTAAATTATTTAAATTTGTACCAGCATACAGTAAAGGTTTATTGTATGCACAACCTTTGATGTAACAACAAAAGAGATCCAAAATGATGTTAAGAATGAAAGCATTTTTATTTTTCTGTCTAATCTATTACATAGTTAATTGCTTCTTATTTGCATTTAACATGTTTTCTCTGCTGTCAAGCGATGCAGTTACAACAAACTATATGTAACATGTGCTTGGGAATCTTCGAAGATGAAGGGAAAATATTATGTTTGGATGCGTCCCGAGACGACAAAAACAAAACTTCCTTACTCTGCACTTAAATTATCGCAATGTCCTTGATCCCATCTGTGCAGTTTGACAAATGATCAGACTTGTCATCAAGCCAGTAATTTATAAAGAAATCCTCATATTAGTGAAAGTCTCCAGGCTCTGATTGGATGGTTTGACGACTGATGGATGGAGCCAGAGCCCTGTTGTCATCTTAATCGGGGTTTCCACGGTGATGGATGTTGTCATCTTAATCAGGGTTGGCTGGGTGATTGATGAGATGGGCTGTGACAGCGGGGTCAGTGAGCTGGCTGTCCGAAGAGAAGAGGAGGTGGGGTCATGCGAGGACAGAACATGGAATGGCCATTTCACATGACAGCGCAGCCCCACAATGTCCACTCATGCACGCCTGCTCGCTGACGGCCGAGACATGCTTTTGCGCATTCCTGCTCTTTCTTTTAGTCCTTCCATGCCCCACTTCTCTTTTCTATCTTCTTATGCCTGTAGCTGTATAATGGGCTTTTTGAATTGTGTAATTATTTTATGTTGGTCCTTCACAGACTGTGGAAAGTACTTCTGAAAACAACCCTATTAGTGAAAAGCCTTTCAAAAAGAAAAGTAACAATTAGTACTATATCCCGCTGGCTTTGAAACAAGAAATGAAAAAAATAAAAAAAAATAAAAATACTAATAAGTGCTTTATTTTTTTGTCTTTCTTAGAAATGGAGACTGCAAAAAAACAGATGGATATGGACAAGAAGTCTATAGATGAATTGGTGCGGGAGAGAGACATCCTGAATAAGGTGACACGTGTTTCTAATTTATCTAATAAAATGTCTTGAAAACGACTTTGAATAAAATGTACAAACCGTAGTAAAACCATCTTAAAGAAGTACACCTGTAACAAAACATAAAGGGACAAAAGAATGTTCATTTAGGGCTGTCACAAATTCACACGCGTGTATCATTTTGTTCATAACATTTTGATTATTATTTGTGTTTAATTAAATAAATCAGTGAAATAAGACATAAAACAAACTAAAATATAGATGTATTTATTAATTTAGATTATTATTTAATAAAATAAAATATATACAATAATTAATTAAATTAATCACACATAAAAAGCCTGTAAAAAATTTGTTTTTTTTATTAAATTACATGCCATATATTCAGGAAGTAAAACACACACACTATACATCACACCACACATTAAAACATAAAAATATGTATTTGTTTATTTGTTTCATTAATATACCAAATTATTAGTTAAATGGATCAAAAACATTAAAATCTCTTAAAATCTTAATTTATTTATTGAAAGTATTGTTTTTGTTGTTATTAATTAAATGGTATATCAAATAATTAATTAAATGAATCACACAAAAGCCCTTAAAACCTTTATTTATTCTTTTTAATTATTATAAAACAATTTATCAAATAATTAATCAAATGAATCACACACAAAGAAAAGCCCCTTAAAAAAGTGATAGTTCACCCAAAAATGAATGGTTAATTTGTTCCAAATTCATTCCAAACCTAGGTAAGAACCTTTTAAATTAAGATATTTTTCATGGCACAGAAACATAAGACAATGCTAAAATAGTTAATGTGAAATTAGTGGTTCAGCCATAATTTTTCATATATTGTGATATTCTCCAGAATGGCTATATACTGTAGGTTACACAGAATACAATAAAGTCATTATTTTAGTTTTTTTGCACACAATAAGTATTCCCATAGCTTTGTAAAATTATAATTGAACCACTGATGTCACATGATGACTATTTTAATTTAGTTACACTTCTGTGCCTTGAACCTGGTAGTTCCCTTGCTGTCTGTGGATGAGGAGGAGTAACAAATGACAGAAGTGTCATTTTTAGGTGAACTATCCCTTTAAATCTTTGTTTCAGCTCTGTTAGTTTGAATGATCTGATCTTAAATGTTTTGGACGTGCTTTACGTCTCCTGAAACTAATATTAATACAAGGTAAGCTTTTGGGCGAGCCTTTATGGTTTATATTTGTATCCTTAGGGCTACTTTTCTGCAGCAGTTCTGCATTTTCACAGTTCTCATAGCTCCTCATAGCTTCCACACGCTGTTATGATGCACAGATGGATTTCAGAAAACAAGAGAAGGTGCATGATGTTTCTGCTGACATGCTGAATATTGCATTGCTATTGTGCGCATGAAAATAACAGGATATTCATATTTAATTGCACAGGAGACACTGTCTCACAAACACACATACACAGTGTGGCATACAAACGCAGCTTTTGATATCAGCTTACCTTGGAGAATCATTCCTTTGATCTATTGAACAGCAATACATCACAGAATAAAATCATCTTTTTCTCAAGCTTGCTTTTTTACGTCTGTTTTGTGAAAATCTTGAGTCACTCTAAGTATATTTACAAACTGTAACCTCTTGTGTCGGTGTGTGCATGTTTCTTCCAGAATATGATCAAGGCAGCCAATGAAACAGACAAACAGCAGACCATTGTTAAGCTACACGAACAGTCAAAGAAGACTCTAGAACAGGAGATTTTAAACTACAGGGACGAAGCCCAGAAACAGAGAAAGATCATCTACCAGCTGGAGAAAGAGAGGGATCGCTACATAAACGAGGCCAGTGAGCTCACCAAGAAGGTACAGCACGCACACACACTCACAAGTTGAATGATTGAGAATATTACCTTGAAGTTAATTTTTTTTCCAAAACAGAACTATTAAAAGGGACAAACCAACTATATCTATCTATCTATCTATCTATCTATCTATCTATCTATCTATCTATCTATCTATCTATCTATCTATCTATCT
>JAUMHP010000040.1:22186151-22214908 GCA_032361065.1 Enteromius trimaculatus
CGAATCAGGGCTCCCAATTGAATGACCCCAGTCTGTCGTCACGACATAACGTCATAGTGACTGACAGACAAGGGAACAAGTGGTCAGTGGTTCATAAGATCCTTTAGAAAGCGAAAGCTAATAATTAATAAACTGCTTAAATGAACAGCTGTAAATTTTGTTATTTAGACACGTGATAGAAGTTGCTTTATTAAATGCTTTATTAACACGTATTGCTGCTGTAATTCATGATTCAGTCAGACAGTGATAAAAAACATTTAGTAATTGTCAGCCGACAATACACAATACAGATGGATACAAAACACAGAAATATTTTTTCAAGATGCCAAAAATTAACAGAGTATCTGTACACTTGATAAAAAAACAAAAACCTCTGTAATTTAATTGAGATTTACTAATGCTTACCTAATGATTCTTTGTGTGCAGCTATCATAAAGTGTTACTGAAATGGATAATAAATAAATAAAAATATGCTTATTTAAATAGATTCAGTACAATTAGCAACTCTTCTAGGGTCTGTTTTCTTAAGAGTAGCTTTAATGTAATTTTACTGATTTGAGAGCAGCTTGGGATTCTTCGGTTTCAAAGCAACTTCCCAAACACTGCTGACATAAGTACTGTTTCTTAAAGTGATGTTTCATTTTTCAAAATAACACCATGTCTGTTACCCACACTTTGCTTTGAGAATGTAATTACTGTACATATATAGTTGGGAGCCTTTGGTTGTGTCGTTAACATCATTTCTGTCTAGTTTTAACTTTATACAAGTTTTTTTTTTGTCCTTTGCCCCTTGCTTCAGAGGGCCATAGAATGTGAAAGATTCATTATTAAATAAAGTTCTTAGCCACACTCAGATGGAAAGAAGCAGGGGAACATGCCATTTGCCCATTTTCTCATAAAACCTTAATTTATCTGATTTATTATTCTTATGAGATGTCTCTTGGTTAGTCTTGGGTTTGTGCTCATAACGAAGTGCGGAAGAAGACATGAGCAAGAAAATGTAATGTGTGACAAGCTTGGGACAGATTTTATGTTTGCACAAGTAGAGTATATATTGGGTTCAAAACATTTAAAATCTAGCTTTTGTTTTTATTTGATCTTGGAAAATTACAAATATATAAATAAATGAAAAGAAAACCTTGCTTCACTAAGCAGGTTTGTGACATTGATCGTGTGAACTCCTTTGTACGTACAAAAGGTCAGATTTCCTTGCTTCCACTAAAGCACAAGATGCTCTGGAACATTCTCGAATCAAGCTGGAGAACATGCATCATCTCACAAATAGTCTGTTCCAGTACAAATGATTAAATTAAAGAGAAACATTTTTTGCTGGGGATTTAACCCTCCTTAAATAAATATAAAATAATGACATCAAGGAACTCATGGTGGGAAAATACTTGGCAGACAGTCTTGTAAGAGAGTGTTTTACACACAACTCTTTGCGTAAAAGGTCACGCTTCGTTCACTTCTTCAGGCTGACTGGTTAAAAAAAGGTGATTTGCTCCTCCGTCATTGTCACCTCTGGTATTAATTTGTCAGATACACTTTGTCAGCCAACCCACATATCTACCAATTGTCAGCAATATTACGCCTATGACGGAAAGTCAATATCACCCTTTGGTAAATGGTGACAAACTTGGGTTCATTACATTTCCATGGAGCAGCTGTCACAGCAACTCATTCTCGGCTTCACGTTTTATCTCCAATCCTGTCAGGATGCGTCAGTGTCAAAGCATAACCCATGCAGGCGATGGAAGTCATTGCCACACTTGTCCCAATGTAAAGTTGGGAAAGTGTTTATATTACCCACTCAACAAAATGGCTTTGGAGAGCCAGGTGTATTTGTGTAAATCTTGGTATTTATTTGTGTACACTGCGTTTATGAAATGGCACTCATTCGGTCAGCAGAGGGCACTCTCAGTGGAATTTGAAATCGTATTTACATAATTTGAGCTGTCTTTGATCTTTTTGTACCGACCTTCAATACTGTTCTGGATATTTTTCTGTCAGGGACTACTCTTATGTTTGTTCCAGCCAGAATTGTACTTTTCAGATTTAGAGTTACCACATTTATGAAAAAGGAGAAATGAAAAATGCATGAGTTTACTATTGTCTCACCCCTTTGTTTCCCTTTCCCCCCATGTGAAGTCCATTCAGTATCTTTGAAATGCATATTAAGCAAGAAACTGAGAGGAGAGTTGAGCTCTGAAGCATCTGCTTTGAAATCATTCTGAAATCAGAGAAATCTGGGAGCGTATTTTACTTCGAATTACTTCCAAACTCACGCACGTACATTTTCAGGACTCGCTGCTGTATTGTTTATTTTTTCCAGCTGGAATTTAACTGTACAAATTAGGGTAAATGTCACCTCTCACTCATACCTTTTTCTTTTTTTTTTTTTATTAAATGTTCTTCAGCTTGTCCCACTCTTAAAGTTCCACTCTGTTAGGCTATATTATGGAGAATAGTTTTCTGATCAAAAAAACATCTGACATTGTTATAAACGTTATGTTCATCTGTAGACGGTTGGACAAGGTTAGAGCTAAATGTTGAACAACTCAAAAAACTACAGCAAATTTAGCTTAAAAGTTTCCACCCTGTTACTGTAGATTCCACTCTGTTTGATTTTTATAGACTGTAGAAATTCTAATAGAATACCTAGCTTGGCCAGTACGTGTTTTATGCATTTAAACGTTACTATTTTGGTAAAATGCTAAAAAAATAAAAACATGTAAATTATGAAGCCAAACCGTTACCAGATACCATGTATTATCTGGACGTATGTACTGTGTTGTGAGTTTGCATTTGTGGTTTCGGTAACTTAGAGATGCAGAAATGAGCCGTGTCATCTGAACTTTTGGATTCAGTCACTGTTCTTGTTTTCACTTACCTCCTGTGTAAAGTCTGCCTCCGTAACAGTTCTCCACCGGAGCTGCTCCTGTCAGTTTTGTGGTCTGTGCATGACTCACAAATGCTTCGCTCTTTACTGAGGTATAAAAGCTGCTGTCGGTTAATTAAGATTTGATGGGGAAAAAAACGTGCCTTAATTAAACTTTTGTCAAATCAAATATTACCCAGCGTTCTTCAAAACACCTTCTTTTGTGTTCTGCAGAAGAAAGATAGCCACACAGGTTTGGAACGAGATAAGGGTGAATAATGATGACCAAATTTTACATTTTTTGGGGGGTGAACTATCCTTTTAAAGGGCATTTTGGAGCATTTATGGGTTCACTTACAGACGGCTTCATAGGAAGCAATGCCCTTTTGTCCTGCTGGTCTCTTGTCTCCACACACAAAGACTGTTGTGCCAAGACTTTGACCTTTCAGCTCTTCTTGTTGTTGTTTATTACCTCAAGCCTTCACAAACGTACCAAGAAAGAAGCTCTTGTGTTCTTTGAAGCCAGCCAGCAGTGAGTCTGTCTACTGGCTAACCCTCACCCCATGAAAAAACAATTAGGCCACTTCATAAGAATTGATTAGCATGTTAATGAATGGGCTACACTTTCTCATCACGAGAGGCTACGGCAGGGGGTAATGAGGGGAGAGGCTGCTCTCAGCTCCAGCTCTGTCCAGCTGGTTGTTATGCATGCCGAGAGGCGACATCGATCTCGGAGAAATCTTATTACATGCTCCAGACACTGTCTGCAAATGTTTAGCACTGAACCGAGAGTGGAGGGGAGAAAGTTTCAGAATTTAATGTCGTAAAAAAGGAAGTGATGATGTGTAAAGCATGTGGCCAGGTTCTAAACGATGTTCTCCACTTTTTGAAATTTCATCAGCGTGTCACGGTAAATGGGAGATGTGGCGAGCGACCTTTAAAATGACCTCACGCAGTTGTTCCCGGTTCAGTGTTAACAAGCCAGATTTCAGACAGAGTCAAAGGTCTTGTCATCTTATATGCAGACTGTTTTCCGTTTATTATGCTGTCGGAGCCCCTTCATCAAGATGCCCGTTGAAAAAAAGAGAAAGCAAATTTGTCTGGTAAGAGTGCTCAAAGTGGACTTGTATACAATTTTCTAATCATATATTTTACTATGTTATTATACACTTTGTAAATAAAATTACAATTTAAAACTGAATTTTGATATTTTAAGTACAGTTATTTACATTTAATTGTCCTTCAGAAATTGGTAGTGAATTATTGAATAATTATTGGAAATTATTGAATTCTGTAGACTGAAATAGTATTTTCTTTACTATTTACAACTGTTTGTATTTTGATTTAACAAATTTTAAAAGCACAAATGGAAAAGGCATAACAAACACCCCATAATTCTGTCAATATATATATAAAAAATCACAAATTTTCAAAAAAAATTATCATTTTCACTAATGACTTTTGTTGCATAGTTGTATCCCACAGCATTTTTACTAGTCTCACTTTTATATGCACTATTGCTGCTGTTTTCTTTCTGAATTGAAACTGATACTTTTACTCAGCAAAGATTGAATTGATCAAAAGTGACAGTAAGTTTATTTACTGTATAATACAAAAGATATAAGCAGCAGATTTATGCTAATAATAATAATAATAATAATAATAATAATAATAATAAGAGATATTAGAATTACTTCTAAAGGTAATAACCACTGAAAATCCAGCTTTTCCATCCCAGGAATATATGAAATTAAAAAGTAATTTATAATAAAGTAATGTGTAATAATTTCACAATATTTTGTATTTTACTGCATTTCTAACCAAATACTTGCAACCTTGGTGAGCCTAAAGAGTTTTGCAAAAACATAATAAAAAAAAAAAAAAAAAAAAAATTAACTAAATTTTTTTATATAAATATTTGCAAGAGACACATACAATAATTTAATAATAAAAAAAAAAAAAAAACTTTCAGCGTGTGTCATACATGTCAACATGGGCCTAGTGTTTAAGGCTTGCAGCTAAACTGCTTCTAAAAACAAGATCTTTGGTCTTTAAAACAACCCACCTGCTGCTCCTGCAGCCTGACTCCCGGTCTGTTGCTCTCTCCTTCCCTCTCTCAGGGGATAAAGGTTAAGACTGGTATCAAATAAAATGTAAAGCACTCACGCCTGTCTTCCCTCTGTCTCTTTTTATCCTTCCCATCCACTTTTTTGTCTGTTTTCTACCTTCTTGGCAGACCTATATGTTTACCCCACTGCATCTGCCGTAGGCAACCAAATTCGTGTCAGAGAGGGGTGAAGACAGAGATGGATTTTGAAGTCAAATGTCTTGATGAAGTACCACCGTCTCCCACCAAGGGGAAATTACTGCAGCTTTTCAACCTCTTGCACAACTTCTGATAGACATTCATCCTGACTTCTTGGTCAAAATGCCTGTCTTGGCATGATATTAAGTTAAACACAGCACTCTTTGAATAGGAGAGACAGAAGAAAAGTCTGATGTCAATATATGAGGTCTGCCTAACAGATCTGTCAGCATCTATTATGCCATTAATATTCATTAAACAACACTACAGAAAAAAAGCGAAACCCCCTACTGCTCTTGGATGGATTAATTTAGTCATTTTAATAAGCCCTTTAAAACCAAACATGAACACATAGTTAAGTCTAAATGAAATAACTGTAAAGCTAATTTAAATTACAAGCCTCCTGCTTCTCAAAGTCAGACAGTGTTCAATCTATATTAATGTATTAAGCTATGATTCATGCGGTGCAAATAATATGACTACTTATTCATTCATTTTATTACTGGCTCTGTTTAATCCTCTTGAATAATTACTTTATTGGAGAGATTTTATTTTATTTTATTTTAACGATATCATGAGCAACAGCATAACAAACAAACAGTAAAAGTAATATGTAGACTGTAGAAAAAAAAAGTTATTAAACATTTTCTATCAGTAATATAAATTACAGTGTTGAGAACCATCTTGTTTTACTTTTATTGACTTTTGAAACACTACTTTCTTATAAACCGTGTAAAACTGCAATATTGAACACTGAGATGCCATGCATACTGACTAATTTTAAATTAATTTACTTAAGAGTTGTCGATTTTTTTTGTTTTTAGTAATAGGCTACATGCCAGCGTCACGAGTGTTTACATGAATCTACACCCCGCCTCCAGCATATCGGGGCCTTAACTCACTTTTCAGACATTCCAAGAACTGTGAAAAACAGATTTAACATGTTTAATTGGCAAAAGAAGCACTGACCATTGGCAAAAACAGAACACACTGAACATGTCTTTTGCCATCTGTCAGTGCAGTGTGAATTGACCTTAAAATAGCTTTGTTCTCACTGAGTCAGAGCAAAACGTGTTCAGCAGGACCTTAGGACAAAACATTAATCTAGCCAAATTAGATTAACATGAAATGAAACAAAACTAATTAAACCCGATGCAATTTGTTCTTAATATTGTGTATTCACAGCCGATTCGGATGTTATCACGTGATTTCACGCGATTTGAATGGGCCGTTATCAGTCTTTATTCATCAGGAAAAAATGGAGGGTCTGGTTTGTGAAGAAGTGAAGGCTTTGTTTTTACTAGTTAAAGTTACTTTACTCACACGGTTCTTGCCTTGGATGCATCAGCAATTTTGCTTTTTAAAGCTGCAGAGAAAATGATTACCTTTTGATGAATGGCTATAAAAACAAACATTGTTTTCTTTAGAATAATATGCGCTGATGAATTGCACATAATAAAACCAGGGACATTTATTAGGAGAGTAATTAGAGTCCACTTTTATTTCAGATTTTCTTTTGTACTACAGGCGGAAATTACAACAAAAGGAGGGAAATTGTGATAGAATACACCATAACAAAATACCTGACTAGCGTGACCAACCCTGAGTTTAAAATCTTGACTGTTTACAGACTCAGCAAACATAGCCTAGACACAAAGAAAGTCAGACACAGACAGTTCTCGCTGCTGAAGGAGGACACGCTGTGCTCCTGCTGCACACAAAATGAGATGGAAACACAACTGCACTTTTGAACCTCACACACTACACATAAATCAGCAACATATTCAGTCCTTCTTATGCAAACCGCTATAAAGAGCATCTATTGTGCATGTATGTGTAATGTTTACTAATGCTTTGCCAATGCAAACCAGTTTATCTGTAAAGCACATTTTAATCTTGAATCTTGAGAGAGAGGGGAGAGAATCTTAATAGCAGTGTTAAATGGCAAACAGAATGAAATGTGATAAAGATTTTTTTAATCAATGTAAGATGAAAATCATTATAATTAAAGGATTTTAATACAAAATTTAATGTTTTGGTCATTTTTAACACTTTAGTCAACTTAAATCATTGTAAATCTGTTGACTTAAATTGTAAAATTTAATGTATAAAAATAACATAAAAATTATTTTACAGAATTGAAATTATACTCATTAAAATAAATCAGATATATAGAATTTACAATGCAAAAAAATGCAATGCATGTCTGCATATTAAGGGACATCTGGATAACATAATCAGAAATAAAGTACTTGTAATTAAATTATGTTACATTTTAAAATGCACATAATCAGATTACAGTTACTTTTAATAGAATGCATGATTACATTTTAACACAATGGCAGTAAATTATTCATAATTTGATTTGCCCTTATTTCTCTTCTCTTTTTTTCATTTTTTAAACATTTCACCTCTTTTCTACATTTGGAAAGTCTTCCATCTTTTCATCACCTCACAAACCCCCTGTAGTTTATTCATGAACCCCAGTTTCAGGAGAAAGAATGGAATATATTTTAGATCAACAGTAATCTAAAATCTAATCAGAATACATTACCCAAGTGTAATCCAAAACATTATGTTACAAACTATAATTTTCCATCACGTAATTTGTAATCTGGAATCTACCCAGCACTTTATAGTGAACATAACATGACAATCTTTGACTGCATAGCATGTACAGCATGAGGAACGTAAAAAGATAATTTCTCAGTTTTGCTTTTAACTTTTTTTCTGTTCTCTTTTGCATCGATCGCCCTGTTCTACAGGCCGAGCTACAGAAGATGAGGCAACAGGCTCAAGAGACGAAGCAGTTCATTGAGAAACAGGAGACAGAGGAACGCGAGCTGCTGAAGATCATAGCAGAGACTGATGCTGAGAGGATCCGGCAGAAAAAAGAGCTCGATCAGGTACAGACAGGTGGAAGGCTTCAGCGAGTGTCCTTGTGTTCCTTCTTCAATAGGCTGTTTACGCTAAAGATGAAAGAGACAGTAATCTAGGTTCACTCAAAAGTCATTAGATCTGGAATCTCACTTCTGAGAAATCCCAGCAGGAACAGGGTCAACCTGTCCTTAAAACAGCAAAAGGAAATTGAGTCACTGGGGAGGCCAAATTGGTCTTGGCATTTTGAAACATTTAGTGCTTCTGATCTTAGTCGAACACGATTACCCAGTTGACCAGACAAATCATTTAGAGCACTGATGTGATGATCAGTTTTTTTGTGTCTTAATCTATTAATTACATAAAAAAAAAAAAACCTGTTTATGTATCTTATTACTGTGTTCATAATGATATAAAACATTTACATAGACTCAAGATATAAGGAAAAGTCAGCAAATCGTAACAAAAAATGTATGAAACCAAACATGATTTAATTTAATCTCAGATATCCTTGTTTGTATTTTAGCTGAATTAAATTTAGATGTATATATAGCTTAAGGCTTGAATATTCGTTTTTATGGAAAAAAGTCAGAAATACTTTTTCTAACACATTCAGTAAAAGCATTTTTTTACAGCATATTTGGTAAGTGATTCGGGTCAGTATTAGAGATCATAAAGCGAATGTAATGTTAATATCTGATGCTGTACAGTGCTGACATTGGTTCTTTGGTAAAGGTTAAACCATTCAAAGGGCATTCTGTCCAAATTGCCTCTGCTGACACCAGCTTCCACACTCTTCTGGCTATCCATACACATTAATAAACCTTCATCCTCTGTACGGCCCTGAGCTGCCCAAACCGTATCGTATACTGTCATGCAACAAATACCTTATAAATACCATGCAATACACAAATAGCTTTCAGCATTGAAGAATTTTGTGCATGCTGCATATTTTATTAAGAGTTCAGAAAGAAAGTCAATTACCATTTTACATAACTTCCTTCCTAGCAGTGTGTAGAATAACACAAAAATGATTTACAGTAGATGTAGAATTAAATGTTATATTTCATATGGCCTTCCAAATGTTTTCCTCCGACTTTTTGTTAAAATCCATTCAAGTAACACCTCTAAGCAAAAGACCCTAAAACTTCTTTATAAGACATTTTCCCAAAGCTTCACAACATTTGTCATGTTGCATGAAGTTTTTGGCTATTATCCTGAAAAGACTAACACTGCTGAGTCATCAAATCTTTGCAGAAAACACCGGCCTGCCTTTTATTTCTGTAATATATCGTCTCACCTCAGTCAGAGGTGAAACTACTTCTGAAGGTTTTCTCACAGACGCTTGAAGAGGTGTTAAAATTACCAACTTTTATACCAAGCTGCTATAAAATAAAAGGAATGTAACAAAAGACACAACGTTTATACACAATCGATGTGTAATCAGTTGACAGGATAGAGAAACTGGATTGTATTTGTTAGTAATGACAGACTAATGTTTTCGTATTTTGTGCATGTGTTTGTTCTCAAGGTGAGGAATGAGCGTGATCTTCTGGGGATGCAGTTGATGAAGAGAAACGAAGCACTGGCATTACTATACGAAAAGATCAAAGTCCAGCAGTCCATAATGAACAAGGGTGATATTCAGTACAATGAACGACTGGAAGATATTAGACTCCTGAAGCTAGAGATCAAGAAGCAAAGACGAGAAAAGAACATCCTCAACAAGACCGTCTCTAACGTGGAGGACCTCAGGTAACACGCAGGGGTGTATTTGCTGCAGTATGTCTTCCTTTTCAAAGTATTTGTCCACAAATGGAAGTGTTTTGGTTTGACGTTGCACACTAAGAGTAGGCTTAGTGTGGTTTCACACTGAAATGTGATTGACGTCAGAGATTGATTCGTTTGATTGTTGTAATAAGTAATAGGGCTTAAAGTGCACTTTCAATGCACATTTGAACCATTTGATGGCTTACGTACAGCTGTATATTTATATTTAAACATCTATTGCTCTTGAAAGCAGGTGGTTGATCGCTTTTTTGCAACACTCATGCACTTTGAAGAAGTATAATGACATAATGATTATGCCTCAGTCACAGGTACATATACAGCACAAAGAGACGGAGCTAATTGAGTGCTTGTCAGATAATTCTCTTGTCAGTATTGACCCCCCGCTAGATGTTTATTGATGTTTTAAAAAGCTGTAATTCAACACTCTCAATAACAGTCACTTTTTTGTCACAAAAGACGTGCGATAAAAATCACTTTTAATGGAGTTCTTAGCTGAGTAAAAAGGAGGCGCCAACAGCTGGCTGCGGAAAATGAGGGAACGTTGGAAAGCAGTGGCAGGTCTCGCATTTAAAGTCACACCAGATCTATAATAGATGGGTTTTACTAAGCTTTTATTGGTTATTTTAGTAACATAAGGGGTGGTGATGACCTCACATTCTCCTCCATCTCTCAAGCCGGTGCAAAATCACTAAATATTCTGTGAGTCAGAGTCTGAATTATGTGCTGAAATTTCCATCGCCCCAAAATGATTTAATTAATTTAACCAGGTTCTCTCCAGAGAATATGAAAGGCAGTCAGAGAAACATACTTTTCTTCTTCTCCTTTTTCGGTTACATTTCACTGAGTTTTATCAACCACTTAAATGAGAAACAAATTTCTACAGTACTTCCAAAACTTTAAAAATATGGGATAACAAGCAACCAGTTTGTTCAAGTACACTTATTCAGGAGCATCAAAACTGTGTTTAGGAGCAAGCCATTGAATTATTGAATTGTTGAATCATTTATTGACTCATTAAATCATACACTCAAATGTACAGTATATACATACAAATTCACAGCTCTGATTCATTCATAAAAGAAATATGTGGCTATGGATATTCTTGCTATTTCTGCCATTTAACTATTTAACAAAATATAGTATGCAGTTCTAAATTTAGCCTGTATTTATTAGCTAGTCATTGAATAATTCCCTTAAATTGTTCAATCAAAACACAAACTGATTGTAGAAGAAACAGACGACTGGCTTTATGACTAGAATTCTAGAATTGTTCGTTTATGCCTCTAATTCATTCACAAATTATACAATTTGATGATTTCCAAACCATGTACCTGATTCTGCAATAGAAAGATATGATAAAACAGTCAGAGTAGTATTCTAGTGGTTCTAATTTCAACATGTCTTTATCACTACATGGTCTCATGGCATTAATGTACCTTAGTGAGCCACAAAATACGTACCAATACTGTAGGTACATCACTGCAGTTTTCAAAAGAAATGAATACTAGAGGCAGTAAAACTCTGATACTTTTTTCACACAATTTTACAAGTTTTGATTAATAAAGTATAATCTTCGCACAAATACTAGGAGAGTATCATGTAATGACTTAATAAACAATATTAATATGCTGGGAGATTTGAAAACTGGTGTTTTTGACCGTTAGCTGAAACAACGTAATAAAAACAAAACAATATGTGCCTATATCAGCATCTAAAAAATGTTACAGGGTCACGTATTAAACCAGTGGATAATTTTTTTTGGAAACCGTAGCGTGCTGCACGAAAAGTGCACAGAGGTACATTTTTTTTTAGACCAGGTTGCTTTATAAGCAAGTCATAGAATCATTCACTAAAACAATGTTCACAGAACAACAACAACAAAAAACTGTGTTTATGACTCATTGATTCATTCATATGAATTGAAAACTCTGGTTCATGGTTCAAAAAAGCTGCTGTCTATATGAGTGAGTTGTTAAATCAATGAAATAATTTTTTTTTTACAACACTGACTGATTCAAAAACCAAACAAGCAACTGTCGTTTATGATTAATCAATGAAACATTTGCTTAAATGATTCAAGCACAGAATCATTCAAAAAGCAGCTGCCTTTATGACTCATTGAACAATTCACTCAAATGACTGATTCATTCAAGAATAAAACTACTTTGTATTGCTCAGTGCAAACTTTAGAGCTTGTTCTTTTTTTAATAAACCATAAACTTCAATTTGCCACTTCCACAATCTATGGTTTGCTACATTCTAGTCAGCTGCAGTTGGGCTGGAAATCTCAAATTAGAGAGCAGTCTTTAAATCAGCCATGCCCCTGTAGCACCCTTAATGTTTAACCAAAACATGTATCATTGTCCTTCCTATACTCTGAAACATATGTGAAAATCAATGAACTATTGGTAAGGTTTCAGAGAGACTAGTCAGCAGCCGCTGTGCCAGATGGGTTGACTTGATGCCCGAGCTTGGGTGCCAAGAACTCTGCTGATATACAAGCCTCTATGGTAAACAGGTGGCAAATTTTAGTCATTATTGCTGTCATCAGTGCAATGTAGTTCCCTCAAAGACGCTGACTGTAGCATATCGGTGCCTGGCTGTGGAGCAATATTTCCTTTAGGTTTAAGGGTTTCTGGGACAAGTCCATGAATCTCACAAGGAACTGACATCCTTCTGTTTTTACGTTTACACATTTAGCAGACGCTTTCATCCAAATCAATTTACAGATGAGAAATTCAACACAAATATACAACACCAAGTTTTAAAACTTCTTGCATTATAGAGCAGCTAGATGTGTTGTTATTTATTTTTTAACCAGATTTATTTATTTATTATGGTCTTGATGGACATGCTCTCTTTCAACTGTCATTGTCTACCAAAAAAATGAAATATGTTTTGCAGTTGTGGCAGAGTAAGAGTCATTGCCTGTGGCAGGTGAGGGCCGATACTAATCTCTGTACCCGGCATCGACATTGAGCGGGAAGGTGAGCAGCCCGGAGGGGCGGGAAAAGGGAGCCTGGATGAGGGAGGTAGCACCCCTGCCTGGGCGGTGCATCAGCACCAGGAGGAGTGCAGGATTATGCATGTCTGGCGGTGTGTGATGAGGTGTACCGGAGTCTAATGGTGCCTCATCACCACTGCCGTTAAAAGGACTATGCGCGCCCCTCCTCTTCCCCGTGCATGCACACTGGTGTCCTCGTGGGTCCGAGAAGGAGGCGGCGGAGCAGTCCAGAAAGCGAGCCACAAAAGGCCAAGAGGCGCCGGAGCTGCCCGAGATGTGTGCCGTGAGAGGAGCGAGCCGCCGAGACGCGAGCAGCCGGAGCTGCCTGGACTCCGCCCCTTCCTGGAACCCCCTTCCCTACTGCACATCTTGACCCTCACCTCAGCCTCTCCAAGGCGTGACGTCACTCCCACTGTGTCTGTGTTGGCTCCATCACGTGACACAGTATAATATATTTTAAAATGTATTCAGTTCATTCCCAAGACTGCAAAGATAAATTTTCAAAAGCCGTTACTCATTCCTTACTGGAATGTCAAGGAATGGATCCAATATCTCGGAAATGTCTTAAGAAAAGATTCTTGAAACATTTTGAAATACTCTATATCAAAAAGGCCCTGACAAATTCAGATGGGAGTTCATCTATTCCTGTAGAGTGACCTAAGGAAAGTTGCTGTATCGCTGCTGTCACCTACTGAAGCGGAAGGTGCTAGGGTGATAAGTTTGACTTGATGTCGCTGTGTTAGTTTGTCAACTCATGGGCCCCTGAACACTTGTCAACAAGCTGGGGATTCAGTCACATATAATTTTCTGCCTCTGTGGAACTTAGCAATTAAACTGCGGTATATACAGTACAACCAAAAATAAAACAGTAGAAAAGCCAGTAGAAAACTCCTCCGGTCCAAAGGATCTGCATTCAAACATGCTAAAGAAGATCCTCCCAACATCCACTCAACATAGACAGAGAATGATTGGAATTTAAATGCAACCATTTTCCTAATAATGACAGCTGAATGAACTGTACTTCTCAAAAGCGATTGCAATCAAGGCTCATGCACATAATGATAATGTATGCAATTTTAAATTATACATACTGTAGATGCACGCTCAGACTTTTTACACGACTGTACCCCAAGGTCACCCCATATCATGATAAGGTACTTAAGATGTGCTACTGTAATAGATGTTTGAATGTGTGCATGAATGAAGTGGTCAACTGGAAGCATGCATATTAGCTGTTTTTATATATAATAACTGGATTGCTTATATAAGTCTAATTCAGTGAAGCCCTGTTCGCTGCTCCAAGTTTTAAAGCAGTATTCCAGACAGAGCTTATATTGTTGTATTAACAGTATTAGCACTTTTTTTTTACTTTACTTTTTACAGTTTTTTTTTTTGTTTTTTTTTTTTGCAGTAAATGAGACCATAATAATTTAAGCCATAATGAACTAAATTCTGCTGCATTTTTCCTGAAATATTCATTAGAAGATTCAAACCACAGAGTGGAATAAACAATACAGAGCGTGGACAAGTGATGCGAAAGTGTGTTTGTGCGCGTGTGTTTTTTCTTTGATCCAGCTTTGAACCAAATTGTTGCGTTGTGTGTTTGTCTACTGTAATGAGGAGGTCTTTCCATTTCAAATGATTTCAAAGAGCCCATACTCCAAAATAAATTATGTTTGGCTAACTCTGCCTGAATCACAGGGTTACCCTTACGTGCACTTAACATGAATTAAAGCAGCTTTAGTATGTGTTCTACTGCGCTCAAACTTCTTTCAATCACTCCATTCCCCCTTTTTATTGCATTAGAGGAACATTATATAATTGCTTCTCTGAAATAAGGACAGAAATAGAAAGAAAAGAGAGAGAGAGAGAGAGAGAGAGAGAGAGAGAGAGAGAGAGAGAGGTTACGGCAGACAGACCTTACCTTTGACATTTTAGCTCAGTGCTGCACATTTTCCGGACAGAGGCCTTGGACTCTATCACAGCTCATTGTTTTATATGTTTACTGCTGTAGGCACATTTCTTCAACTGCTCTATTTTTCTCTCTCTATATTCCTAAATATCTTATCTGTCTCCCACTGGTTTTCAGTAACACTTTTCTTCAATTCTTTCTACTTTTATTACTACATTTATTTTCTTAAGCATGAACATTTGTAGTAAGTGGTCGGTATATCATTGAAATATGGCATTTTCAAAAAACAAAAAAAAAACAAAACAGTGACTGTCGATCATGGCAAATGCAAACTGTGATAAAGTGTGGAATAAAGTCCAAATGTTACGAAAATAAAGTCAAAATGTTTCAAGAAAATCTTTTATTAAAAATTAAATTAAAGTTATTGTTACAAATAGACCAGGCGAGAGTGCGAGATCATGTGCAGAGGGTTTAATGACAGGCTCAGGTTGAGTACAGAGGTGGTAGTGGACCAGGAACAGTAAAGGCATAAACATCAGAATAGGCAGTAAACAAGGCGAGGGTCGAAATACCGGCAGTAAGAGTCCGTGGGGGGAGGCGAAGATGTAAATCCTAGAACAGGCTGAGGTAGATACACAATAAATCCAAGGCTGGACAAAGATACGAACGAAAACAAGAAAACTAGGAACCAAGGAGACAGCAAATATACATCCGGTGTACAAAGACACTTCCGGGTATTTATACAGAGCAAAGTAGGTCAAGGGGAGGGGACAAAACAACGAAACACTATGGCAACTGTGAAACACAACAGAGGAGCACGAGGATTCCAGACAGGCACAGACAAAGGCAAAAGGCATACAGGAGGGAGGTGGCAAAGAGGCAGATCAGTTCATACATAGGAGGTTGAATGGCGGGAATGCCAGACGGCGTGAGTCTCTTCCAAGGCGGAGACTTCCACCTGGGCGGAGCAGACGAGAGAACCGCTCTCCAAGGAGGATCAGACGGAGGAGCACGCTACCTTGGCTTACTGGGGACCGGTAATGCTCTCCAGAGCCGATCAAACAGTTCGAGACCCACAGGGTGAGACACGGCTCCTTAGACCGTGAAACGGGAGTGAGACCCGACCGATGCGGTTTGGTTACCACGAGGATTTCCCTCTGCGCTTCTGGCCGTGACACCGGAACCGACAAAGGGATACATGGTTTCTCAGACCGTAAGACGGGGCTGGGACCCATTACTAGAAGTCGGGGGTCTCTCAGGTGACCGGGTCTGGAGGATCCGGCCATTCTGGATCGCAGTTGGAACCCGCCGTTAGCGTTTCGGGGAACGTTGAAACGGGTTTGGGCTCTTCGGACTGAAGAACATGGACTGACTGGGCCAGAAACAACACCCCCGGCTGCTCAACTGGTGCCGACCGGGCATAACAAAATCTCTTAGGCTGGGATACTGGGAGCCACTGCGCCCTGTACAGCTTGCCACATTGAGAAACAGGCTTAACACTCCTCATTTGCGGTTTGGGAACTGCAGGAGTTTTCGACTGACCTGGCAACCCCGCTGGCAAATTGCGCTCCACGGTGGTTTTGTGCGGATGTCTTGTTTACGTCTTGTTTTAAGCTCTTTACTGATCAGATCGCTGTATTATATATATTCATTATTTTTAGCATGCCAGACACCCAGCAATCGCAATAATGTTCTTTATCAATAATTATTGACTTACATATTCTCTAATATAATAATTAATAATAATATTAATTAGATAGTATTACTAGCCTAATAAAAGTAATAATAATACTAATACTAATAATAATAATAATAATAATGACTTTGCTAGTGTCAAAGGCATCAACCACAGGCGATACACAATACAATTGTCAATCAGCACAACCCAACATGGCCTAGGTACCAATATTACTATTATCATCATTATTTAGCAGATTTAGATCCCTGTCTCAGGCAACAAAATACTCCTACTGCGATTAGTATGAAGAATCATCAAAAACGTTTAAAAAATCTGTCAAGACTTCCATCTTTTATTCACCTCTAGCTAGGTGAAGCATACGGGACCATATGTTCCTCCCATTCTCTTGCTCATTGAAAAAAAGGAAACTTGAAAAGCAGTTGAGTGGCATCCTGACAGATGAATTCCCAGTAATCCGCTTCCATTCAGATCTGCACGAACATTTCATTAGAATTAAATAAATGTTTCTTAAGCATTGTCTAACTACTAGCTGCTCTACCTTGAGCCTTACTTGTAACATTGCAATGCACACCGTTTTCTTCAATTAAACCAAAGATAAAATCCCTCAGATAATAAGAGGTTTTATGCATGCAGTCTTCACATGTTTTTGGCAGCTGGTACAACTTGAAATTAAATGAGGGAGATAAAAATGTCAGATTTCTTTTAGGTAAAAATAAAATTGGTACAAGCAAGAAATAGTCAGTCAGTTGGTCATTATTGCATAATAAATACCATGGCAATGGATATGACACTGTTAATGTATTTGGTCTTGATGACCAATAGAAGACCAAGTTGCTATGTTTCTCATTTGCTGCTGCTGTTGGTTGTTGCTGTTGTTGTAAATTATTGCTCTTGCAAAGCAAGTACATAAACTTGCTACTGCCAGTACATACGCTGATAATGTGCTTAACATATTTGAGATATACTGCTGCTGAACAAACCAATAGCATCTGTACAGGTGTAGCTGGGGAGGGGGGAGGGTTTCAAAAGAACCCTGAAAGGGTTAATCAAACGGGTAGTCTATGTTCCAAATTTATGCTGTTGGTTGAAGTTGGCAGAGATCTGCCTCTACATTTTTTTAGATTCTTAGACATGCAGGCTGCATTCACATTTTGTTTTCGGCTGCTTACAGAGCCTGGGGGTATCACAGAGACAGGTGGGGTATCTCAAGACACCTATATCAGTGATATCTGTCAGATGATAGAGACATATGTGTGGTGTTTAGAAGAATCACTTGCGGCAGTTTTAGGGTGGTATATGGGATAGTGCTATGGCCTATAGGAGGTGGCTGTTAATGTTTCTTAGTGGGAAGATGCTGATGTTAATGGTGCTGATAATAATTAGGCCTGTAGGCCTGTAACAAGGCCATTTCATGACACCATTGCCTTTTGTTTTACCGTTTTCTGCTATTGCCTGCAAATATGTGTAGTTTCAGTGGGAAGACCGCATTCTGCAACATGGGAAAATGTGTGTGTGGGCGAGAGTCCTGAACTCTATAAGCGTGTTGATTAAAGTTTAAGTCCCTGATATCAACCCTGCCTTCCTGAATAAATCTATCTATATACCCTGACCCACTCTCTCGCCTTCCATAACTCCATGCAGATCTCTTTCGAAACAACAGCTAAAAGGAGAAATACAAACGAAACACTGACTAAGAGAAACATATGGATAAAAATGCATGTGGATTTCTTTTTTTCCATTCGAAATCAGTTATTTATTTGTCATAGTGGAATTAATTTGTTGACTGCGGAAGATGGATGGCTTGCTTTCTTTTAGTGGACAGTGATGTATTTATGCAAACTACAATTGAGAAGAGAGAATAGTGAGAGCAGAAAAACAAAAGCTTTGCCAAAAACACAATTAAAATGCATAAATTAAAGCCACAGCCAGCGAAAGGCAAGCAAATGGAAAGGCTGCTTTTATTTTTCCCAATCTGGACAGGAAATCCTTTCAGGGCTCTATTGTCTGCTGTAAGGTGTAGTAAAATGACCAATGACTAAGATTAATATGGTCTCCCTGGATCACTGATGTCAATGTAGTATATCCTTTTCAAAGTTTTGAAATATTATGCATTTGTGTGTTCACACAATACTAAGTAGCTTTTTTTAGGAACAGAACAGAGTGCCAGTAAAAGTCTTTTATTAAAGGTCCAGGAAAAAATGCTGGCTAGATTTCCCACATACAAACTTATGTTGAGAACTGCAGTAATCGAAATGCAATGTGAAGAAATCTTAGTGTTTCAGGCTCGAATTAGACCTGTCTTGAGCAAAGTGATCAAAGAATACTTCCCCTCTCTTAATAAAAGCTTGAACAAAGAAATTGTGGCTTTCTAGATTCCTGTTTTGATGTTGTTTTCTTCATTTGGTTGATATTAATAGTGCCGTAATAGTCGAATGACTACATGTATGCTAAAAAACATGTGTATACACTTTCCAATCCAGATTGTCTGTTGGGATTTCCAATGATTCTTTCTGAATATGACATCTACACACCACTATCTGGCAACATGTCTATTGCTGTGTCTAATTTAGAAAGCTAAACCATACGAAGGCCACATTTGTCAGCCGCATACATCATTGAGGCTGTCTCAATTCAGAACGTAACCGTTACATTTCAAGGAAGGTAAGAAATTACAGTAATTAGGTTTCAGACGAAATAATGGTTAAGAAAAATAAGGAGATGTGCAAGACGTACTGTATGTGGCTGACAAATGGACATACAGAAGGTGAAGCACAGCTTATATGAAGTCATTGAATCATTCTTTCAAATGATTTGTTTAAAAAAATTGTTCCGCGACAAACTACATCACTTAATTAAATCACCAATTGATTTGTTTGGTACTGCTGATTTATCCAGGAGTGAAACATTTGATTGTGGTTATGAGTGAGTTATTGATTCAATTAAATTCAATTAAAAATGATTAATTTGTGAATGCAACACCACTGACCCTGTGTTGCTCTGAAATGTGCAGTGGTTCGGTTGTGGATTGCTTTGTGAAAATTTCCTTTGGTTGCACAAGATACATGTAACACGTAATGTGTAATGTTGTAATGTGTAATGTTTTCTTTGTAAAGACAGTTTTCCTGTACAACAACAAAATCAGAGAACAGCGACTGTTTATGGGTGTTCATCGTTGTCTGATGATGATGCAACAGGTGTACAAGAGAATTCCTCTTCACATCAAAGCGCCTGAGTTTTTGTTTGTTTGCTATGTCATCAATTTTAATGAAGGAAGACACTTATTTAAGACTCAGGTTAGGGCCTAAACATTAACACTTATTTAATAGAGAGCTTACAGTCACCACGTTCCACATGGGAAAGAATAGAGTTTGATATTAGCATGCTATTAAGCATAAGCACATCTAATCGTACGATTTGTCTAAAACCACGTGATGGGTAGGTTTAGGGGTGGGGTTATGTTTAGGTAATTCGTACAAATTCGTACGAATTGGCATCTCGTAAAATACGTACGATTTAGAATAAATCGTATGAATTCGTACGAGTCAGGTCGTACAAATTCGTACGAATTAGCCACCTCGTAAAATAAGTACGAATTGCCGTGAGATCAGGTTGTTTTAAACACACCCCATGTATAGCTCAGGTTTTGGAGCCGTTAAGACAGTTATAAATATTAAGATGACAAGCAACCCAAAACAAGAGCTAGTTTTTCTCCCTCAAACAACATTGATTTGACTGAATCATCAATGATGAAAAAAGACCTTGAGAAATCAATCCATGCCATTTAGAAGCAATTCCCCTGTCTTTTAGCATAACATTTGCAAAAACCTCTCTAGTTTACTCATATTGTTATACAAATAATAGTACACCGAAGATTGTGATAATTTTTTTCCCTCTAAGGGAAATGACTTATTGATCAATTTAGCATGCTAATCGCTAACACCCTCATAAACTCAACCTGCATTGTGCTCAGGTAAATGAGCTGCATGCTATGATCATCCATCTCTCTCCATTGCTGCCACATTCTGTTCAAACAGAGCTACATATCGTTTCAATTTAGCATTCAGTTGGTTACAGTATGGCTCTTTGTCGTGTCTAGTCTACAAGGGTTAAAAGACTTTCTTAAAACCTCCTACAGTATATATGATTGTGTGTGGCATGAATAAAATCTGAATGAACTGCATCTGTCCTATAATTTCATAAATTGTATACTTGGGCCTTATAGGATAGTCCAAGGTCCATCAAATGTGCCATTCAGAGTCTTCCTGGAAGTAGTAAGTGGATTCTTTTTGCATACTGTTTTGTGAAAACTACACATTTGGACACTACTTGATCTACTCCTACTTTATAGCATGGGAATATATATTTGTATGCAGAGACTGATTATAATTGGTTTTCATGCTTTTGTTGTGTTGCACCAGTCATGTCTGGTGTAGACAGGGTGTTATTTGATCTCCCTTTCATAAACTTTTCTGTTTCTTTATTCTAAGAAGATTTTTTGTGTGTGTGTGTTTGTGTCCGTAGATGTCCTTAGAGATGATTTTGCCATTCATTTATTTTCAATGTATTTCAAGAGGCTTTTCTATTGTGGCTGAAATGGTGTAATTTGCTTTCTCCAGACTTTGGCAAGCCACTAGTGCTAATAGGTTGGCTGATGGAGCTTTCAAGTTGTTTATTTGTGGAGTTGAATCACTGTAGCAGGTCAAAAGAAGACACTGGCTGTAGCTAGACTTGCCATAAGTGACAGTTTTGTAAGGGTGGAGTACACATAGAATACACTGTTGTGCAAAATAACAGGTGAGTGCAACCTAACCAAATACAACAGAGCACTGGGATCTTTTCTCCAGTTGTCTGTAACTTAAGCAACACATCAAACATTTTAACATATAAATTTTACAGATACAGTAAAGTTTTTTCTGATTTGTTCAGTGAAGGAAAAGTTCACAGAAAAATGAAAATTTGCTGTAAAATTTACATTAATACATTAAATTTACATTGCTCACCAGCACATTCTCTACACTGAATGGGTGCCGTCAGAATGAGAGTCTAAACAGCTGATAAAAACTTCCCAATTTATTAACGTAATTGACATGACTCCAGTCCATCAATTCCTGTCTTATGAAGAGAAATGCTGCAGGTTTGTAAGAAATCCATCTTTTCCTATGTCCCCTAACATTACAATACGATATTTGTTTAGAACTGTTCCAACTGTTTTTGCTTGTAAAGGGTGCTTTCAGACAAAACAGCTTTGAAATTTAAAACATCTTGGAAAATGTAATTTTTTTTATTGCAAACAAATGATAATAAATGATGGACTGAATCATTTGGATTACTTGTGGAGTTTTTTGATGTTTCTATTAGTTTTCTCTCATTCTGATGGCACTCATTCAATGCTTGTGTTCCGATGTTATACAGGGCTCCAGGCTGTGACCAAATGGTTGCATTTTGGAAATGTTTTTTTTTCTGGTGTAAGTCAATTTTATGCACGGTCAAAGTGCAACCACCACATTGTTCAGTTTGCGCCATTTCTGTTGCAAATGAGAAACAGGAAACAGCAAACGAATCAAAAGCCCAACAAAATTGGACCTATGCAAAATGATCGAATTTGAAAGTTATTTTCAATGGGATGACCAACATATACTGTGGTGAACAACCGCTTGTGTGTGAACAGACAAACAAACAACAACAACAAAAAATTCACAATCATAACCTATAGATGGCAACAGAGCCACACTTAGCATATTGCCTTATTATATATTAATTTATACTGTTTTCCTTTTTTGAAATGATAAAATAACATAAAATCAGGCTATTATAAAATATCAAGTTTTGCTATTTTTTTGTGTATGAAATAAGAAAAATCACAGCACTTTGAAAAACAAACTTTCATTAAGAGTACAATATACGTGTTCTACATAAAATTTAGATTTTGCGCATGTTACTGTTGTTAATAAAATAAATATTGTAAACTACCCAACTCAAGCTTAGTGCTTTACTGTCAAATGTGTGTATAAACATGAAATTAACAAGAAATTAACAAGTAATATTATTAGTAACTGCACCATTTTTATGCAACATCGTCATTTTGGAAGTAAACTTTTTATGCAAAAATACCACTGAGAATTTCTTTAAAACGTAACAAAAATCTTGTTTGAAATCAAAATTGATGCATATAATCTTAAAAATGATGAGCTGTGAAATAGCTGTGAACGGTAGAATGTATCATGTGTGTACGTCTATAGAAAAGCATACATGTCTACAAGTGTCTTTTCAAACAAGCCTGCTACAGAGAGGGAAAGGTCAGCTAGGATTATGTTGTGTGCCATAACCTGTCGATATGAGATCAAAGAGATTTGTTTCTCCCTCTCTCTTCCATTCACCCTCTTGTTTGCATTTCCCTGTTTGTGCCTGTTGTGGTGCATAAGTAAATAAGTGAAGTGCAGGCTTTTAAAACCTCTCACGCAAACTCATTTTCAAAGTGGTGCTGCAACCTGCCAGAATGCAGGGGACTTTAAATAGGTACTATAAATTAGTAGATTATTGTTGCTTTTATTGTGGCCTGATAACCAGAATCAGAGTTACTCTACTGCTGTTTCTTTGTTCTGATGGCAGACATGAAGTGTTTCATATGCAGAGGGAGCTGCTGAAAGAGAGGACAAGATGCCGAGCTCTAGAGGATGAGATTCAGAATCCCTTGAATGTTCACCGCTGGAGAAAACTAGAGGTATGGGCTTGCATTAGCTTGTTACAGAAAAAGTTCTTTAAATAATACAGCCTTCCAAAATAGTTTGATTTTGCTTCTCTTTCTTTGAAGGCGAGTGATCCGAGCAGCTTTGAACTGATTGAGAAGATTCATTTTCTTCAGCGGAGACTGATAGCGAAGACTCAGGAGGTTGTGGAGAAAGAGCTTATGCTACAGGTGAGATTCTCTATTTGATTCCTTTCATGGAACAGTTCTACTTCCTCTTCTGCCTCGCCAAGCGCTGACCTACCACAGATTCATATCATTATTTGAAGTCAGACATGCACATAAAAATAAAGAATTTAAAATTATTTACACTACTGTCCACATATTTGGGGTCAAGAAATTGGTTTATTTATTTATTGACTGATGCATTTATGATTTTAAAAAGTGACAGTATGTGTGTATTGTCACGAAAGGAAGGCGAGAAGGCGTGCGGGTTCATATGCAACTGTTTATTAATGACTCAGAGTGGAGCAAGGCAGGGTCGATCACCGGCAAACAGACACGTCAAAGGTGAAGACAGCAGAATAATCCAGATACGTAGCATAGGTCATAGTAACAACACAAACTCAGTCTGAGGGGCGAGACAAAGACGTAAATCCAGTGAGAAGGGAGGTCGGCAATGATAAATCCAAAACAGAACACTTGAAACACGAACACGAATGAAAACAACTGAACCAAATTTACAGTATAATGAACCGCATCAAACACAGACATACGGGGTCTTTATACACTGGGAACTAGGTCAGTGGGTGGTGACTTGCAATGAATGGCTATGGCAACAGACAAGGAGGCGGAGACATGAGTTCATTGATAAAAAGTCCAGGCATGAAACAGAGACACAAAACACAGAGCACAAGTCTGACGCTGGAGTGCCAACCAGTGAGCTGGGCTGGCAACTCCAGCTTGATCGTCACATGTATATATGTATATAAGCATATATTAATTGCATACAAATTAAATATATATATATATATATATATTCATAAAATAAACATATAATTACATATACTAATATTTCACGACATTGCCATTTTTACTTTTTCTTGGTTTCTTAAAGAAATCTTAAAGATTATTGTATAACTACATAATAGTTTAATTAAAAATAGATTAGTTGCATTTGTGAGTCATGTAATTGATATTGATTTTCTGTTCTTCATTTGCATATGTGGCAATTTAAAGTTATATAAAACTAATACAGATTGTGCCACTTTCATATTGTGATATTTTGTTATTAGGTTACTGAATAATTTTTTTATTCTGTGCCTGCAGCACTTTTGCACAAAGCACCACAGATTTTCCAGATAATCAGAAAGTCCACCATTAATTTTACTCTTCCTCTGTGCCTCGTTGTTCCATTATTACATATTTGGTCTAATTCGATTGTGCTTCCAGCTCCTAATTACAGTAAAGTACTCACTACTTTTTCCATATTAAAATCTGTAGAATCTGTCTGGACTGATAATTAGTGATTTTTTTTTTTTTACTGAAGTCCATTTTTAAAGTACTACACAACAAAGTAATATACAACAAGCAGAGTCTATGATTTACACATTTAGCCATACATTACTTGCTTTATAGTCTAGAGCTGCTCATTTTCCCACCTTTGTCCTTGTGTATGGTCTAGTATTCAGAGAGCCCTCTATTATCTGTAATGAAGTGATCCATGCTGTTCATTGCTCAGACTAGAAACAAATGTGATCTCTCAGATGTAGCAGGTGCTTGAGTAGAGCTTCTTGAGGGAGCAACGTTTGTTTATATAAATGCACTCAGAATCTCTGATTAGGTTATGAATGGAGAGATAGAGAGAGGTGCTGCTGGCGTGACTAGGGTAACTTTTTATGCTTTCCTGGTTCTGAGATTTTTAATTGGATTTGTTTGTTTGAAGACTATAATGGTAACTCCTAAGCAACTAATCAGAAATGTTATAGAACTGAGAGAGGGGGAAAAAATAAGATGAAAAAGTTCACAGTTTGTCTGAAAGAGACAGACAAAATGTTCTAGGAGTAACTGTCCACTTTACTTTCACCATTACGAGATGGGTAGACATGGGCTGTGATGTTCAGTTTGATGGTGTTAAGAGTTTTTTCTCACTTCGGATCTTCAGCTCAGATGCAGTGGAAATGATAAAATGGGCTTTCAAAATGCCATTAACATCAGACAGACAGCCAGTTTAAAAAGGTTCCTTTCACTGCCTGTATCAAATGAAGCTTAACAGACTGGATCGCAATCTCAGGACATGAGCAGCCATTTTCAGGGATCAGATCATATCAAATCATGTTTGATTTCTTTCAGGTCATCACTAGATTCACCTTTTCTTCCTAAACTCAATTCAGAACACACTATTGATATTTACCCAAGCTGTGGTGGAGAGTATAATAGTGTCTATTGCTATTTCTGTTGTACAAACCTTTTAGGCTATACCAGAGCCGTGCAGTCTTTCATTTCATACCGTTATGATATGCAAACAAGATTAACGTGTTTGTCCATTGCATTGTTGCTCATTTTTTAATTTTTAAGATTTTCAGCATTTTGCACCTCCTCCAACCCAAAAGGTAAATGCATTTTTCCTAGTAATAACATTTTTAAATTGGAGAAAAAATAAACCACATTTCTTTTGAGTAATTACTTATAAGTTTTAATTTATTCCTGTGATGGCAAACCTGAATTTTCAGCCTCATTATCAAGTCTTTTGTGTGACATGATCCTTCAGAAAGCATTCAAATATGCTGATTTTCAAGCTTGACCTCATGGCAGTTCGTACATATTTTACGAGGTGGCTAATTTATTCAAATTCGTTCAACCTCACTCGTACGAATTCATGTGATTTTTGCTAAATCCTATGGATTTTACGACTAGCCAATTCGTATAAATTTGTATGAATGACCTACACCTAACCCCGCCCCTAAACCTACCCATCACTGGAGTTTAGATAAATCATACAAAATCTTACAAATATGAATTAGCACAAATTTGCCACCTCGTCCAAATATGTAAAAATTGGTCATAAGAAATTGATAATTTCTTCTTTTTTTCAGTGTTGAAAATTGTTTTAATGACTAATAATTTGTGGTATATTTTTCATTTTGTAACATTTTCATGATTCCTTAATGAATAGAATATTGAAATAGAAATCTTTTTTCTAAGACATTGTTTTACACTCACTTTGGATCAATTTAATTGAATCAATTTAGTGAATAAGTGTTATCATTCTATTCTATTCTATTCTATTCTATTCTATTCTATTCTATTCTATTCTATTCTATTCTATTCAATTAAGTGTTACCGAAATGTCTTTAAAATATTCTAGTACGTCCTTCTGTGTGGTTTGGAAATGTTTGTCATCTTTATATTCTTTATGCAATTCTGCTGAAGATGTGCGCTTCTTCCCGAGTGCATAAATGAATCAGTCTCAAGCACTGTGTGAGTCTTGAGCTGCCTTTAAAACAGCCCCACCACACAGTTATTAGACAGCAGGACATTGTTGCATTGTTTTGTAGCTGTTTGCGGTTTAAATAGTGACAGCATGTACAACATAGCACCGTTTAGGACACAATAGCAAAAAGCCATTGCAGTCAAGACAATGCTGCACTTCTGTAGAAGGAAAACACTGGTGATTCAGAAACAACGCGAGACAGGCTCCATTTTTAATATAATACCCATTATAGATCTTGAAGTATTCACAATGCAGCACTTTATGGCAAACAAAGAGCAGGCGCTGTTTTTCAACCAGATACAGACTCTAATTGTCGCATTATTTGCATTGAGGCGGTGCGATAATAAAAGTGGCACAGAACATATCATGTCTGTTAATATTCGTGCTGGCAAATCTGGACAGGCGATTAGCGGTTAACTATTTTTTCATGCATGGTGGCCGCAAGATATGGCCCAGTGACTCACCAAATTATCAACTGAGGTATGACAAGAAGGTCTGTTTCACCTGCAACAAACAGCAGAGAGTATTATGCCCTACAGTTAATGTAATATAACACTGTAACACAGATAAGTCATAAGGTCTGGTACTACAGAGTTAGATTGAGTTTTCCGAGCTGAAGTTTTCATTTTGGTAAAAGACAAAGGTAGGTGATATTTTATCACAAAAGATCCAGCACTCTGACCTCTTATTTCCAAAGCTCATGCATGAACACTTCCTGTTTTTCAAACTGCTTAGAGACGAAACACATTAAGCAATGTCAAGCGCCATCGACACTTAGTACAAATTCACATATTTACTTATAAAAATACCCTAAAAAAAATAAAAAAATAAAACACAACTTAGACGAGTTGATACATATCTCTTCCATCTCAATGCGTGCACTTAATCGCTGTATTGCGTGACGCCACTATTAGTGCTTTCACACTTATGGCCTTTTCCGGAAAATTACCGTTAAATTGCAGGAAAGAGACCATGAGATCATCACTGACGTCGTCTTATATGATGTCTCTGGGACAAAAGCACCTGCATGAATGTGAAAGTTTGAAAAACAAAAATGAAACCATCAACAAAAAGACTGATCGAATATACCCCTCCATGTTTACAAATTCAAGTGCAGCAGTTTAGAGGTTAAAGATGATGTCACAGAAATTACCAGTATTTTGGAATGGATGTGTGAATGGTGCTTTTCCAGGAAAATAATACAAAATGCCTGAGTGAACAGTGCAGTTTTGAATTTACCAGTAAAGGTGTTCTGGTAATTTTACGGAAATTTACCGGTATGATTTACCGTGGTGTGAAAGCGGTATATGTTAGCTTCATTTATTCCTTAGGATCCAAACAGGGATGAATTTAGGAACCACCAAACACTTCCGTGTTACATGACTAGTTACACGAGTAAGTATGATGAGTTGGTGAACCAAAATTAAATGTGGTGATTTATATCTAAATCAAATATATCTAAAGAAATATCTAAAGACTGATGTTATTTAAAGATCGTACAATCCTCCTAAATAGTGACATTAAAACACATTTTAGACTTAATATTAAAATTACTTTTAATGTATATCGGAAAGTTTTGAGCAATATGTCAGCTAATATGTTTATAGATTTTAACTGTACTTAGTATGAAATGAATGTAATTAATGTAAATATACTATATTACTTTTGTTTTACAATGGGTAAGTTTTGCACTTCTGAACTTTTTTTTCTTTAAATAAATCTTGAATTAAAAAAAAAATTCACAGTTTAAAAAAGGTTAATCAACGTATTTTGTGGTGTCAAATTTTTAATTGTGATTAATTGCATCTAAAATAAACTTTTTCTCTACACAATATATTTATGTATACTGTGTATATTTATTATGGTATGTATGTGTTATGTATATAAATACAAACACATGCTTGTAACTTACATACTCTAATAAAAATATGCTATTTTTACATATTCTAAATATTTATATATAAAATAAAATATAAGAAAATAAGTATATAAATGCATGTATGTGTGTGTTTTAACATATACATAAGAAATAAACACAGTACTGTCACGGTCATGTAAGTGGTGCAGAGAGAAGGAGATCTTCGTAGGCAAGAGCTTCGTTTAAACTCAAAGT
>JAUMHP010000040.1:22224263-22236955 GCA_032361065.1 Enteromius trimaculatus
AAAAGCTCAAAGCAGATAGGTCTCTCTGGCGAGTTCCCATATGTAACGTCGAAGTGATTCGACTGAAAGGGTAACCTGAATTTCTAAAGTTGTATAGACCACGCTTATGATGCTTGTGGTGCTTTTGCACGCTTTAAAAAGCTTAAAAGCATCAGTCATCATTAATGAGGTCAAGTAAATGATGACAAAATGTTCATAAGGGTTTAAAAACAACGGTTTGCCAGGATTTGAGTGTGTGTGTTTGGGCAGATTCAGGTGGAAGACGTTAATCCCAGGTCAGCATAAAATGTAACGTTATACCCAAAGTATAATTCAGAAAGCACTTCTAGTGTTTGTATGTGTGTGGTGTCTGTGTATCTATATATTTCATGCTCCTGACAGCAAATGACCTTCGATATTGCCAACAAGCAGACAAGAACGGCACCCTCTGACATGGCCGAAAATGATACCTCAGATAACGGTGAGAAAGGAAAAAGGCATTTGGAGTTGGAGAGAAATCAATGAGCCAGTGAATTGGAAAGATTTCTCTCATTTCGTCTCTGTGTTCTTGGGAGCAAATCGTGACACTGGAAATTACAGAGCAATGCAAAATCGCTCTCTGTTACTCGCTGATTAGTAGGACCCTGCCAAACTGCACTGCTATTGGCCTTCGATCTAATGAAATTATTGTGCAGTATTTTGGATGCATGTATGTTGTTTAACCTGTGCAAATTTTTTTAGAGGGGTTGACGATTGATTTGTATGCAATCTTCCACTATTACCCATATACACACTTCTCAAATCAGCCTTTCTTTCTGTCCAACACACACAAAGTGGAGACACACTCATGGCCTCAACAACCACAAAACAGTCCTTTGTCTCAAACACTTCATCAGAACACACACATTGGGCTTTATTTCTAACGCATGGGTAAAGCACATTTGTAAATCCATTTTTACTTTTTGAGTAGAATGTTTTAGTTCTGCAGGTGTGTTCTTGAATAACAATGCATTGCATGTTCCTGCATCAGATATGATCAAATAAATTAAAATGTAAAGTACGTTTAGCTTATTAAACCAATTTTTTTATTTGACAAATAGGCTGTTTTGTGGTTGGAGGGCTGGAAACTTGGATGTTTGTCATTGAGTTTCTCTAGAAGCGGACAGGGCTTTCTTCTGTTAGAGGCTGGCACGTCTATGGTAACAAACACAGATTGCATTGATCTCTGCTGACCGGTCTCTGCAGCCTGGTTTTTGAAGCACAACTACTCTACTTCCTGTCACATCACGGAATGTCCCACTGTTTTAACTGGACAGGTTTCAGGCTTCATGGTTGACCAGTTGGAGTCTAAGGGAAATGCCTGGTTGCCTTTGTGTGGTGTCTTAATAAGACTGAAATGAATAGCATCCATCATCTCTGCTGATCTATAATTTCATAACTGTATCCCAGAGAATGACTTGATTTCTAATTGAGATGTATAGGTGAGTTAATGATTTACTTTTCTCAGATATAAGTTCTATCAGTCCTGTCAGTAGATTTATTCAGTGCGTTTGATCTGTCTATTAATCAAAGTAATGAAGTAGAATATGTATACTACTGCTGAAAAAAAAGAAGTCTTTAATGCTCACCCTGGCTTTTTTAATCCAGTAAAACAGATAAATGTTACTACAATTTAAAATAACTGGTTTATGTTGACTTTTACTTTCTCCTAATTTCTTTTTGTAAGGAAAATGAATAATAAAATGAAAATGATACCTTACTGGGACTATTACAAGCTGTTTTTAGCAGGGCTTGAAAATCTAAACAGAAGACACAATCACTGTGAGGTTTAAATGTAATTTTAAATATAAAACAAACCTGATACCTTTTTGGCTTCATAAACGTTGTGAAACGCTGATGAAGTAATGTGCCATGAGATTAGGTTCATATTGTTGGAGTCTTCCGCTATCCTATCCCGAAAAACAGTTTGCATATTTATCAGATATAACATTCATAAGGTAATGAAATGTGATTATCTTGTCCATTTTACCAATTGTGCCATATAGTTCATATAAAGTTCTTTGCAACTGTTGTCTCATAAAACCGTCTAACAGTATTTACTAAGTGGACTATGCTGCAGAAATCTCATAGTTTTTTTTGTTTTTTTTTAACTCTTTGTCTAGGCCAAGCACAGACAACACTTCCTCCTCAGTTTTGAATTCTCCTGGCTGCGTGTTTAAACATTGCACTTAAGCCTTGCTGATGGGCAGCATATTGATTTTCCTTTTCCCCCCTCTGACATCTCATGAGCTCAGACCAATGACTTAATTCTACACAAATCCTACATCAGTGTTTTCACACCAAGTAAAACAAGTCGTTCATAAGTAATGGAGAAGGTCTTGTTTTCCTCACTCCAGCAGAGGGATGAAGGCATTTAGCTGAAGGACAGAGATATTTAAGGAGAGCATTAAGTGATCCACAGACCATTTGAGATAAAACAACTACTGTACACTAATACAGCACTCAAATCAAATAGCTTGATATTTAAATAAACCTTGCCTAAATAAAAACAGTATTTACTGCACAATAATATCAGGGTTACTGTATGTCGTGATTGTGGCTTGATGTATTATTTACTCTTTGTTAGCTTTTTATTATTTAGTCAATTTCTCATTTTCAGTATGAAAGACTGAGATGTTCTTATATCCAGAAATAAGGCAGGAGATGAGGGGAACATACGCACAGCATCAAGGGAGCGTAAATCTGCTTGCCTAGCTTGTTTGAATCTTTCTGGTTAGCATGTGTTGCAGCTCGTTTACATCCATAATGGGCAGAAAATCTTTCATGGCTTAAAGCAATTATAACATCAATGAATAGATTTAGATGGGTCAAAATGAGTCAATGGATGGATTTTAATGGTTAAAAGGTTGAATAAATAATGCAGGACCTTTGTGTGTTATACGTATGCAATCTGACCGGACTGCCATTAGCGCTGGGCGGAAGGACAAAAATTTACACCAAATTATTTTTCAAAATTATGCTGGTTTCATGGTATATAACTACACGGACCCGGTTCCTAAACCACAGTGCAACAGTAATAGAAATACAGCCCCCTTTAAATGGTTTCACACTCCAAAAGCTGTTTAAATGACATACACCGGTATTGTGGTATTTTGAAAATACATACAAGAAAAAATAAACTCCGGTATTTGGTACGAACCGGTATACTGTAACGCTCTGACAGGGAAGAGACTGACAACTGAAGATAAATTAAAAGATGTTTAATGAAAAATGGAGCAGGGCAATGAAATAGCAATTTCATGTGAAAAGAACGATAACTCTTACAGCAGTTCATAGGCAGTAGACGATCTCTTGATCGTTTGCTATGCAGTTCAATTCAATTCCTAGCTTTCTCCAGATCGCTTCATCATAACTGAGGTGTATGCCGCTTGCTTCGAGAAACCTGTGACTTGTGTCGTGAAGGCTCTGTGCTCTTGACAGAGAGGTGAGTAGATAAGGTAAGTAATATAGATAAGGAACATAAATGATCTCACGTGGACGCTGGTAAAGTGTGGGTGATTGTCCGATCGCCTTCCTTTTCAGAAGGATCCTTAGGGTGAGTGTGCAGGTGAGTGAGTGAGCTTTCAGCTCCTTACAGGTCTCCTTAGCTTGAGTTCATCAATTCCTTTTTCTACAGGCGCTTGGTACAAGTAAGAACAGAGACTTGAACAAAGTTCATTAAGTGTGAGCTCCACAGCACACATAACTTTGAGAATACATCATGAAAGAGGCATAAGGGTGAGTAGAAAGTAAGTTACTTCAAGCTCAGCCGTCACATAACTGGGGAAAGCGGCTTTTATATAGCATGGTTGATTAGGATCAGGTGAGTGCAATCAATACTCAGGTGACTGAGAACGAGTTGTGATGGCTGATCTGGGACCAGTGGAACTGGCTGGTGTGATATATACCGTCCAGCTCTACTTAAGCCTAATAGAGTTGGGTTCAAAAACCTGACACTATCTAATTTTCACACTTGTTTTCCTTTTGCTAATGATATTATCAGTCTGAAAACACAATTTAGAACTAAAAAAATGAACGTGTCCTTGTTTTGCTACAGAAATTGAGTATTTATTTATTCATGACATTTGACATCATGTCTTTAGAATTTTTGTTCAGATCGTGTTTTTTTTTTATTTTTTTTACATTTAAATAATATTTGAAATCTCAAACTCAAGACTTTTGGACTGGACTGTCTAGCAGTGTGAGTGTAAATGTGAAAGGGTAAAGTTCACTGTTATAATGGCATCTATGATGTTGTATTTGAACAGTCTACTCTGAATTATGCATTTACACATTTATATATGTTTAGCTTTTGGGGAGTTTGGGGAATGTAAAAGGTTTAAAATCCAGTGCATATGTTGTGAATGGCATTTCAAAGAATCGACAGTGGCATAATAAAAGTTAAATGAACGCTCACATTCCCTTTGTTCCTAATAGCAGTCTCTAGCTGATCAAAAGCTTTCCGCTGTGTAATTTTGCTCCTAACGTTAATGATTGCATGGTTGCTTTCTAGACCAAATGAAATTCCCCTAATTAATTTTAGATTAAAAATAGTAGCCCCAGCCTTTTCCCCCGCTATCAAATAATCTGTCAGCACCAAGCAGAGGCTAAAGCCACTGTGTTTTTGTTTTGATAGGTTCAAGTGTGTTTACTCTTCTGTATTCATATCTGTCCTGTAGGGTTTTATTCTCCATCTTTCACTTAAAGGCTTTTATGCTTCATGCTATTGTTTTCCATTAAATATCTTTTGTCTTCTTCTTTTCATTTTCTCTCCTTCGCCTTTTCAGATGTGCAGACCATTTAAAACTTAATCCCGACCAACCCTCTCTGTTCTCTCTGCTTGCATGGTTCAGCTCCACTGAGGTGTGGTAACTGGCCCCATCTGCTCCAAAACTCAGGAAGCCATTTTGGCTCGCTCAGGTCATTTGGATTAACTGCTTTAACCACAATGGTGATATTTTTTTTTTCATAAACCTTGGCTTCATGCAAAAAAGTGCTACCTACTTGTAAACATGAAGACTTGGCAAGCTGGTCCAGTGTCAAGAGTAAGCTTAACGCCCACATATATGAATGTGTTGTGTGTGTGTTTTTAACACAGCTAGAGTCTTACCATTCCTCTAGATTTTAAAGAATTGATGAAGAGCTGAAAATTAATATTAATAATAGCAATAACAATAAAATCACTGCAATCTACCAACTCAGGGTGCATTAAGTCAGTAAATAAGTAAATTTAAAAAAAAAAAATGTAATTTTTAGCATTTCTAATGAGCTCTGTAACAAATGCATATTAGAATATTAGCCATTTATTAGTAGTAATTAAGCATAATAATGGCTTATTGCACATCCTTAATCCTACCTAATAACTAAGTTAACAACTACCTTAATAAGCAGCAAATTAGGAATTTTATGAGGGAAAAGTTGTAGTTAATAGTGAATAAGTGTTCCCTATTCTTAAGTGTTACCAAGAGCTCAAAAGGTTGGACGTCTAAATTAAATATTGCTATACCAAAAGATATTTTCAAAAGAGGAGTGGGTGGCAAAGCCTTAATTTTTGGATTCTGTTTCTGTATTGAACAGTACCACACATGGGATTTACAGTCAACCAAATTTTATTTTATACTACATTTATACAACCGTTAAGAGCACGTTGAGAGCAAAGCAAATAAACACTGTTTGCTTCCTTCTTGTCTCCTAGGGAAAACACGTAATAAGCTCCAAGCATTTTTTCAATCTATTGATTGAATAAAGCCTAACAGACCGCACATCGAAATAGACCTTGCTATTCCCCCTCTCTATTTCAAAGAAACGTAAGTTGTTTAAACCGAAATGTCATAAAAGGCAAAAACAAGAAATCAATAGCAATTAGGAATATTTTAATGCCATTGCTTGATGTCCTAAATGTTATGTGAAGTTTTTTATTTTTTATTTTGGGATTTTGGGACAGTGAAGTAATATTACTCTAGAATATCAGAGCACAGTGGTTTATTGAATGTGTCGAAATTGACCTGCAGAAATAATTTTGTGGTGTCAACTAACATACAGTAGTAATCCTTACTATGTCCCTAGACAGCATTTTATCACAAGCCATCAATATTTCGCTAAACAAACAAATCACTTCAAACATCTTAAACTTTCTGACTGGGCATTTAATGTCGCCTGTCATCAAATCATTCATTTTCTGCCTTTTTTTTCTTCTTGCTTGATGAATGGAACCAAGAGAAATGTAATCACAGCTGGCTCGGCTTGTAAATTCTCTGTTTCAAATGACATGCGATGAATGATGGTGTTTTGATGCCTTCATTTGAAATGAGAGAATAGACAGGAGGCAACCACAACGCTGACAAGTTCACAATAAATTGCATGCAAATGAGGACATGTGGATTATTGCATTCTGGGTAGCGAGTGAGATGGGCGGCATCGGTAGCCATGTTTATGAGGTGTGATGCAAACAAGAGGCAGTAATGAGAGTTGATCAAGCGTGACAAGGTGCAGAAACATTCAGCGTGCATATAAGCAAATGCGCAAATACAGCCCTTCAGGAATAACTTCTTGGCTCATAGTTGAGTGAGCGCTTACTGACTGGAAATATCTTGTGGAGGTTTGGTTGAGAGCAGACTAGGATGTTTTTAAATAAGAATTATTTACTTCTAAGGCTCACAGCTGCCACAGTTTTGTCAGTTTCCAATATGCAAGTTGTTTTTGTTTGCTTTCTGTTTTGGAGCCACTTTTGACTTTGTTGGAATTCACATTGATTTCACAAGATGTGGGCACAAGAACATGCTACAGTACGTAGTAGCAGTAGTAGTATATGCAATTCTTTAGACTCATGCCTTGGAGTCTAATCACAATTATTTGTGATTAAGCTTCAATTAAGCTCCAGTTTTCACTATTTTGTTGAACAATCATTCAGGCAAATGTGCAATGTGTTAGAGTAATGCTCTAACCCCTAATTCAGGAATTGTGGAATCAGGCCCTCGAGATCCACTTACATACACTGTAAACACTGTTTAACTGTAAAACATAGTAAAAATGCCATGGTAAAAGTCTGTTAAATTGTTAACGTGAGTTGTCTTAATATAAACAGGGAAAACCGGAATAGACATTTCATGCAATTTTTATGGTGAAATAATGTTTTTGTAAGTGAAAAAGAATGTAAAATTTACATTTAATGTTTATTAGGGTTGTATGCTACATCTAATTTTGTTAAATTAATGTGTATTGCATATTTCAGTTTAATGACTGCCACCATGATGGTGTTTAGTGTTTGTGTGAAGGACACTGTGCACCTTATATATACATATATATATACATATATATATATATATATATATATATATATTTAAAAGCACTCCAGCAACCACAGCTGCTGTTTTTTACCATAAAATCTAGTGTGCCATTTCAATGTTTTTTTACACAGTACCTTATGAACTGTTTTGTCGAACCACAGGTTTCGAGCCGGAGCTCCTCGCCTCTTAAGTACATCTCTGTACTCTGTAAGCTACCAAAAAAACCTACCATCTATGAAAAACCATAGATATGAAGCTGGATATGTGTGATGCTAAGATTAAAAAGCATCAGTTTTTAAATATCCCAGCATATTAATATTGTTTTAAAGTCATAACATGATATTCTTCAATTAATTGTGCAAAACTTGTACTTTATTAATCAAAACTCTGGAAATTTGTGTACTAAGGAATAAAGTTTAGCTCTCTAGTGTACATTTCTTTTAAAAAAAGATTATGCTTTGATTATGTACTTGTTGGTAAATATTTCATGTCACCCAGGTAAGTTTATGTCATGAGACCATGTAGTTTTGGGAGACTTATTTGGATTTTTTTTGTTAGCTTCCATTAAGGTCAGGTCAGTTTATGTGTAAAGAACATCCTCACAATCCATGTTGTATAAAAAAAACATGATTGATGTCTCAAAGCCCTCAGTGACTGTGGCAACTGTGATAAGGGAATAAGTATGCAATAGATTTTTAGAGGAACCAAGCTCAGCTGGAGGAGTCCATCCTCCTCTGACATTAGGATGAGACCCACTGTATCTAACCATGCTGTCACTTTACTGTCTTCAGACTGAAAAGCAGAATCTTGCACTTTAATTATGGAGGGAAACTTGGTATTTAGCCAAGTCTTGTGGTTAAGGAGTAGTCTATTCAAATCTGCTTTAGTGATTCGCTGAGTCATGGATGTGGCTGTAGGCATTTTTAGACCATTACAATAGAATACAATGATCACGGTCTCATGGGAAAGACGTAGAGGGAAAAAAAAAGTGTAGTGAGATTAGGTGAAAGATGGCGAGATGGTTCTTGTATGTCTAGAGCAAACTCCAGATAAGTCAGTGTTTTTGTGCCAATACATAATGCAAATGATCCTCTGTTAAGCACTGTGGAGAAATTACATTCCACAGAAGGCAGCTTTCAATGTCTAGCTGACATTGACATTGATTACATTAGTATCCGGTTGATAGTAGATGGAAACGCGCCCAATGATGTTCAAAGAGGAATCATTTGTTTGGCTGTTTGCCTGGACTTTAGAGATTTGTTTGACGTCTCCGTGAACTTCATTTAAAGTGGGATCAGTTTCAGATATTTCATCTGTAATAGGAGATTTGCTCACATCGATACACAGGGACATGAAATTAGTAGAGAAGGAAAACTAAGTTGGAAGTATGATTGCTCACACAAAACACATAAACACTCTCAATTCTACTGCCACCAGCATTGGATTATGTTGAAAGTACTGAAATCCATAATCTACATCAGAACGGCTCTTAAACAGACTCTCATGTTGATGTCTGCTGGATTGAAGCTATGCGCTACGTGAAGAGCCATGTAATTGCTCTCAGGCATAAGAGGTCTTGTTCTGACCTCTTCCAGTTGAATGGGACACGTCCTTGATGCAGAAGAGGTTGCTTCTTTGAGATTAGTTTGCAAGCCAGATCATAGAGTTTTGTGATTGCAGATATGTAATGAACCAGCAAAGTCAAAAACGCAGACACAGGAGTGTGTTGCCTTTGTGGAATTGTAAAATAATGAGTGGCAGTGCCTTGTAGTCTGATTGCTAGCGTTTGTCAAACTATTTTTAACTTGACAAGCTCTCTTAAAAATATGGATGAAGCAAGACGTTTTTGTTTTGTTTAGTTTTTTGGCTGTGACCAAAGAAGTGCATCTGCTAAATTAAAGTTAATGATTTTTAAATGTATTTTTAGCATTAATGTTGAATAGCACAAATGAATCCCAATTCTCTGATGATTTATTTGTAGAGGACTAAAATTACCGGCCTACTCCTCCCTAGGAGTACATTTGATGTTTTTTTTTTCTTTTCTTTTTGTAGAAAGAAACTTTAGAAAGCTATTTCAGATTTTTATGAATCCATTAATCATTGATTGCATCATTGAATGTAGGTTTGAAAAGATGTTAATGCGCGCTAACATGTTAAGTGTTCCTCATCCTTAAATATTTAGCAGAATATAGTGTGTGAGAGGGCATGAAGACTGGTTGAGCTGTTTAAAATAGAAAAGCGTTCGGTGGAAGATAGTGGATCATTTTGCTAATGAAAAAAAAAAAAAGCAAAAAGAAAAGTGTGAGAGGAATATCACTGATGTTCTCTTAAAGACGTGAAACCTTCACATTCAAGCCACACACAAATCACCGTCTGCTATTGATTTATAATCTCTAGAGCAGCCATTCTTCCCTCCCTCCTCCCTCTTTACTTTATTCTCTGTTTCCCTCTTTCCGCCTGCCTACGTGGAACTATAGATCATAATTGAATTACTGTGGTAGAGGGGACGTATAATCAGCCAGATGGAGTGAGCCGACTGATTTGAAAGACAGGCAAATAATCATATCTTTCCCTTTATTATTCCTGCCGGCATGGGGACGTATTGAATAAACTCAGCACGTAATGTAACTGCTTTCTGCATAATTCCATATAATACGGTTATGTCCTGATTCCTAATTCACCGATTTTTAAACTTCCCGTAGATTGTTATTACAGCTCTGCTAAACATGCAGATTGATTTATTTGCTCCAATAAATTAATCATGCATTTAATAAACAATAGATGGATGTAATTTGATGGAGGGCCATTGTGTCATTAAAAAACAAGAACAGCAGGAACACTGCGGAATACCTTAATTTTTTCCCCCCATATAAACAGTAAACAGGTGTTAAATTGGGCCAGAATGATTCAGAGCTGTGTTCAGACACATTTTATTCAAAATATTGACTGTTTGTATTGAGTTATTTTCATTTTTTGAATGCTGCTGTAGTTCAGTTTAACATACTTGCAGTAGAAATAAAACTTGAGACTTTTTAGGGGTTTAAGCAAGTAGTGAAAGATCAACAGTCAAAGATCAACAATTTCCACCTGAAAAGTTGTAAAACCATCAACAATGTCACTAATGCTTGCCGCAGTCGGGCTGACGGTGACGCTACAATAACCAAAAGTACACAATTGTTCATTACTCCTAAACCATTCAGGCTCAAGTGTCTTATATTCTTGAAGTCCTTGGCACACGATGCATAAAATGCATGCCTCACTGAAATTTTTGGGGTTTTTACATTTTTGTAAAAATAGTTTCCCTTTCAGTCGAGTCACCTCAACGTTACATATGGGAACTCGCATGAGAGACCAATCACCTCTGAGCCTTATCAAAAAGGCCAATGAATATTGGCGTGCACTGATCGCAATATACTGATTAGCTTTTTGCTTCTGAGCACTCACCTGCCTGAGCTGAAGTTTTCTGTTTCTGAGAAAGCCTGTTTACAGATCATTGGATAAAAGAGTTCCTGTTTCTCTTCCGCCGAAGTTCGGACCGAGCAGCCGCTGGCAGAACCCCGCGAGCTGGTAGTCTTTTTAAAGACTGGTGTGCCAGATTTTTGCAGCAAGGACAGTGCACAGTAGTGCCGCGAGGTCCTCCCTGGGCAAACCAGGAGAAAGAGACAAATTTCTGCGGCCGCCTTGCATGCCATGGTTACCCTGCAAGTCTACCAAGCCAAGGGCTGTACGTGGGTGGTTCTGACCAAGGGGTGATGCAGGAACTCTGTGCTGTGACTGGCTTCGCTCTCCAGACAACAAAGGTCACAACGCGTGCCCTTGGTCAGGTGATGTCCACTACGGTGGACCAGGAGCGCCACCTATGGCTGACCCTGGCTCAAAGTTCGCTTTCTTGATGCTCCGGTCTCCCAGGGCGGCCTATTCGCCGACACTGTCGAGGACTTTGCCCAGAAGATCTCGGCAGTACAGAAGCACTCGGAGGCCAGGCGGTTGAGCCGACGTCTGCGCAGGGGCCGGCCAAAAACACCCTCAAGTCTGCGAAGTGCCCCTGGCGCGGGCAGCCCGGAGGTTGTGCGACTGGTGGAGGCTAGGGGCCTCTGTGCACTCAGCTGCCGGACGTTCAGCCTTCTGGAATCGTTCTCCCCCCCTTCCCCCCTAGGCTGCCCCACCGGCTATGCGATTCAGTTCACCCGGCGTCCGCTCAGGTACAGAGGCCTGTCCTGTATACCACTATAAAAAACAAAAAACCAAACTTGAACAATTTAAACTTTTAACCCTCAGGAATCTTCATTTTTATTGACAGATTTTCCTTATGAGAGAATCCACTGCCTTCATCTCACAGCGACCGGCTGACACCCACTGTATAGCATTTCGCAACTTTTTAATGTTCTCTCCACTTTTCCTGCTTGGCAATCCCATAATCCCCTGCGTGAGTCAGCTCCAATAGAGAACGCATTAGAAATGCACATTCGACTCTGTGCCAGTGGACACGTACGGTTAACCCTCTGCACTGCTGAGACACTCTGATATCAGCAACTAGTTCAAGTACGCTGCACTCAGAACTAGAAATACTGTTGAGTCAGTGTGCAGCTCTGACACAGAGCAGACCTGTGAGCTCAAGCATCTGTCAACAAGTCTGCTTCTGCTCGAAAAGATGGAGATCATCAATAAAAGCAGGTTTTCAGCAGTATAAAAAAACAGCTCTTTAAACAATTTGAAGGCTCATGAAAGATTAATGAGATTTTCTGATATTTTAACAGAGGGTGTTTGCTTCACATCATAGATGTGAAGCATTTTAGGAGGAAACTAGATCATTTGAAGTTTTTTGTGCAATCTTTCGGGTTTGATGACTCATTGGTGGCTTATAATTATTAATGAGACTGTGGTTTCTTATCCAATGAGAAGATGCTTCACTTAATTATTCATGACAGTGTGTGGTGATTCGTCATTTTGCAAAATATTAAAATCTAAAGGGACAGTGTTCTATTAGAATATATATATTAAATGCAGTTTGGTCTAACATGCTGATTTGCTTCTCAAGAAGCATTTCCTATTTTTATTAATGTAGAAACAGCAGCCATTCAAAATATTTTTTGTTAAATACTTCACCATAGATGTATTAAATTAAGCAAAAGTGACAGTAAAGACATTTATAATGTTTCTATTTCAAATAAATGCTATGCAGGGAAAAAAACAAAAAGAATTTCCAACATTGTTAATGAGAGAGGTTTAATGTAGTAATTATAATGCACATCTGATTTTATTAACATTTTTGATCATATTGAGCATATGATCCTTCTTTCAAAAAAGTAATATGTATATATGTCATTTGAAACTAGTGCTGTCAAACAATTAATCACGATTAATCACATGCAAAATAAGTTTTTGTTT